>PVJI01003671.1:0-120601 GCA_004026765.1 Micronycteris hirsuta
TTTCCTCTCATCTCTGAAAATAGGCACTAGAGTCAGTGTGCTTCTTTCAAGCTCACCCAGCATTCAGAAGATCACAGTATTAAAAATGCAGACAAAAGGAGTTCTGAGGCACTGATAGTATAACTTGACAGAGATTCATTCATAGATTGTGAATGAAACATTGCTAATGAATGCCAGACTCTATAAACTCAACAATGGTTTTCTAAAATCAACATCATTCAAAAACTTATGAGTAATATTGAAACTACTGAATAATTTTGCTTTTAATTCTCATCATAATCCTCACCAGAAAAAATAGAGTATATGCCTCTGGTCAGCATTTTTTTAGGGTCTATGTCCTGGTCCTCTGGGTAGTAGACAAGATAGGTAACAGGTAGCAGAACATATATATGTGTTTAGGGTGTGTGGGAAAGGATGTGTGTATTTGCCTGGGGTAGAGAGATTGTAAGGAACGGGTAATGGAAAATGTAAAAAAAGAAAACAATCCTGGGAAGAAAAGAGTACTAGAAAAATGAGACATTTTGAATAAAAGTCAAGCAGATTCAAGGTCTCTTGAGCCTTATAACCTAACTGTATTATGAAAACTTTAAGCTTTTCTACTATATTGTACAAATGTCTTACCAGAGCAGAACCAAGTAGATATACAAAACAGCACAAGAGCAATGCCAATTCTTGAGACAAAATCTGTCTTCCTGAATTTTAATGAGGGAAAGAAAACCAGAAATAACAGAATGATTTGGATTAACAGAACAAATGGCAACATTTGTGATGGTTAATATTAATTTTTCTATGATTTTTTATTGTTTGAATACAGTTGTCTCCATTTTGCCACCATCATTTCCCCCCACCTCACCCACTCCCACCTTCCACCCTCAATGCTACCCCCTTTGGCTTTCTTCATGGGTCCTTTACATGTTCCTGGACAACCCTTTCCCTTCTTTCCCTCATTATTTCCCTCCCCCCTGCCCTCTGGTTACTGTCAGTTTGTTTTTTATTTCAATGTCTCTGGTTATATTTTGCTTGCTTGTTTTGTTGATTAGGTTCCACTTACAGGTGAGATCATATGGTATTTGTCTTTCACCGCCTGGCTTACTCACTTAGCATAATGCTCTCCAGTTCCATCCATGCTGTCACAAAGGGTAGGAGCTCTTTCTTTCTTTCTGCTGCATAGTATTCCATTGTGTAAATGTACCACAATATTTTGATCCACTCATTTACTGATTGGCACTAAGTTGCCTCCAGCACTTGGCTATTGTAAATTGTGCTGCCCTGAACACTGAGGTACATAGGTTCCTTTGAATTTGTGTTTCAGGATTCTAAGGGTAAAATCCCAGCAGTGGAACTGCTGGATCAAAAGGCAGTTCCATTTTTAGTTTTCTGAGGAAATTCCATACTGTTCCACAGTGGCTGCACCAGTCTGCATTCCCACCAACAGTGTACTTGGGTTCCCTTGTGTCCACAACCTTGCCAGCACTTATTGTTTGTTGATTTGTTTATGATGGCCATTCTGACCAATGTGAAGTGGTATCTCAATGTTCTTTACATTTGCATCTCTCTGATGGCTAGTGATGTTGAGCATCCTTTCATATGTCTCTGGGCCCTCTGTATGTCCCCCTTGGAAAAGTGTCAGTTCACTTTTAAGGAAAAGTGTCAGTTCAGGTCCTTGGCCAATATTTTAATTGGATTGTCTTCCTGGAGTAGAGTTGTGTGAGTTCTTTGTATATTTTGGAGATCAGACCCTTGTCCAAGATATCATCGGCAAATATATTTTCCCATACAGTTGGTTCCCCTTACATTTTGCTGATATTTTTTTTAGCCGTGCAGAAGCTTTTTATTTTGATGAAGTCCCATCTGTTTATTCTTTCCTTTATGCCCCTTGCTCTAGGGGACATATCGGTGAAAATATTGCTGCATGATATATCTGAGATTTTCCTGCCTATGTTCTTCTCTAGGACTTTTATGGTATCAGACTTATATTTAAGTCTTTTAACCATCTTGAATTTATCTTTATGTATTGTGTAAGTTAGTGTTCAAGTTTCATTTTTTTTACTGTAGCTGTCCAGATCTCCCAACACCATTTGTTGAAGAGGCAATTTTTACTCCATTTTATGCTTCTGCCCCCTTTGTTGAGTATTAATTGATCATAGAGATGTGGGTTTATTTCTGGGCTTTCTATTCTGTTCCATTGATCTATGTGTCTGTTCTTATGCCAGTACCAGGCTGTTTTGATTACAGTGGACTTGTAATATAGTTTGATGTCCGGTATGGTGATCCCTCCTACTTTATTCTTCTTTCTCAAAATTACTGTGGCTATTGGGGGTCATTTATTGTTCCATATAAATTTTTGAAATGTTTGTTCTATATCTGTGAAATATGTCACTGGTATTTTAATAGAGATTGTGTTGAATCTATAAATTGCTTTGGGTAGTATGGACATTTTGATGATGTTAGTTCCTCTGATCCATGAACATGGTACATGCTTCTATTTGTTTGTGTCTTCCTTAATTTCTTTCTTCAGTGTTGTGTAGTTTTCTGAGTACAGCTATCTTACTTCCTTGGTTAGGTTTATTCCTAGGTACTTTATTTTTCTTGTTGCTATAGCAAATGGGATTTTTCCCCTGATTTCTGTTTCTGATATTTCATTGTTGGTGTACAAAAATGGCTTCAATTTCTGAATATTGACTTTGTATCCTGCTGGTTTGCCAAATTCACTTATTAAGCCGAGTAGTTTTTTGGTGGAGTCTATACATTTTTTTATGTACACTATCATGTCATCTGCAAACAATGGCAGTTTTACTTCCTCCTTTCCAATTTGGATGTCCTTTATTTCTTCTTCTTGTCTAATCACTGTAGCTAGGACTTCCAATACAATGTTGAATAGAAATGGTGAAGGCGGATATCCTTGTCTTATCCCTGATCTTAGTGGGAAAGCTTTTAGTTTTTGCCCGTTGAGTATAATGTTGGATACAGGTTTTTCATATATGGTCTTTATTATGTTGAGGTATGCTCCTTCTACTCCCACTTTGCTGAGTGTTTTTATCATAAATGGGTGCTGTACCTTATCAAGTACTTTTTCCACATCTATTGATATGATCGTGTGATTTTTGTCTTTGCTTCTGTTTATGTGGTGTATCACATCTATTGATTTACAAAATATTGTACCATCCTTGCATCCATGGGATGAATCCCACTTGATCATGGTATATGATCTTTTTAATGTATTGCTGGATGCAGTTTGCTAATATTTTGCTGAGGATTTTAGTGACTATGTTTATCAGTGATACCCGCCTGTAGTTTTCTTCTTTGTTTGTTGTATCATTGTCTGGTTTGGGGATTAGGATGATGCTGGCCTCTTAAAAAGAGTTTGGTAGTCTTACATTTTCTTGGATTTTTGGAATAGTCTGAGAAGGATAGGGGTTAGCTCTTCCTTAAATGCTTTGTAAAATTCTTCTGTGAAACTGTGCAGTCCAGGGCTTTTGTGTGATGGGAATTCTTTGATTACTGCTTCAATTTCACCAGCTGTTAACAGTTTGTTTAGGCTTTCTGTTTCTTCTTGATTCTGTTTTGGAAGATCATATTTTTCTAGAAATTTGTCCATTTCACCCAGGTTTTCAAATTTCTTGGCATATAGTTGTTCATAGTAATTTCTTACAATCCTTTGTATTTCTGTGGTATCAGTTGTCATCTCTCCTCGTCATTTCTGATTTTATTCATTTGGGTCCTCTCTCTTTTTTTCTTGATGAGTCTGGTTAAAGGCTTGTCAATTTTGTTTATCTTTTCAAAGAACCAGCTCCTGGATTTATTGACTCCTTATTCTTTTAGTCTCTATGTCATTTAATTCTGCTCTGATCTTGATTATTTCCCTCCTTTTACTCGCTCTGGGTTTTGTTTGTTGTTCCTCTAGTTCTTGTACATGTAGAGTCAGGTTGTTTGTTTGAAATGCTTTGATCTTTTTAGGCAGGTCTGTATCACTATGAACTTCCCTCCCAAGACCGCTGTTGCTGTGTCCCATAGGTTTTGGACTATTGTGTGTTCATTTCTGTTTGTTTACAGAAACTTTTTTATTTCTTCCTTGATCTCATTATTAATCTATTCATTGTTTAATAGCATGCTATTCACTGTTCATGAGTTTGAATAGTTTTGAATTTTTTCCTTGAAATTGGTTTCTAGTTTTAAGCCCTTGTGGCCAGAGAAAATGCTTGATATGATTTCAATTTTCTTGAATTTGTGGAGGCTTGTTTTGTGTCCTATCATGTTGTCTATCTTTGAAAATGTTCCATGTGCATTTGAAAAGAATGTGTATTTTGCTTCTTTGGGATGAAAGGTTCTATATATATTATATATATAATATATATATAATGTATATATGAAATCTACATATAGATGTTATATGTATATCTATATCTACATATTATTTATTTGTCCGTTAAGTCCATTTGATCTCATGTGTCATTCAGTCCCACAATATCCTTGTTGATATTTTGTTTGGAAGATCTATCCATTGCTGACAGTGGGGTATGAAAATCCCCTGCTATAATTGTGTCATGGTCTATATATTTCTGGAAGTCCTCCAAGATTTTCCTTATATATTTGGGTGCTCCTATGTTAGGTACATGTATGTTTACAAGATTTATGTCTTCTTGATGGATCCTTCCCTTGAGTATTATGAAATGTCCTTCTGGGTCTCTTTTTATGGCCCTTGTTTTGAAGTCTATTTTGTCTGATATGAATACTGCTACCCTGGCTTTTTTTTCCTGTCCATTTGCTTGGAATATTTTTTCCAACCCTGCACTTTCCTTCTGTGTAGGTCTTTTGTTCTGATGTGGGTCTATTGTTGGCAGCATATGTGTGGGTCATGATTTCATATCCATTCAGCTATTCTATGTCTTTTGATTGGAACATTTAATCCATTTACATTTAAGGTTATTATTGATAGGTATTTATTCATTTTTCCCCCTTCGTACCTGTGTTCCTCTCTCCCTCACTGTTTTTCTTCCTCTTCTTAAAGCAGACTCTTTAGCATATCTTGCAGTGCTGGTTTGGTGGAGGTATATTCTTTGAGACTTCTTTTGTCTCAGAAGCTCCTTATTTGGCCCTCCATTTTAATTGAGAGCCTTGCTGGGTACAGTAGTCTTGGTTGCAGGCCTTTGCTTTTCATTACTTGGAATATTTCTTGCCATTCCCTCCTGGCTTGGAGTGTTTCCAATGAGAAGTCAGCTGTTAGCCTTATTGGAACTCCCTTGTATGTTACTTCCTGTTTCTCCCTTGCTGCCTTTAAGATTCTCTCTTTGTCTTGGAATTTTGCCATTTTAATTATGATGTGTCTTGGAGTGGACCTATTTGGGTTCCTCTTGATTGGGACTCTCTGTGTTTCCTGGATTTGTGTGACTTTTCTCTCATCAAATTAGGTAAGTTTTCCATCATTACTTTTTCAAACAGGTTTTCTATCCCTTGCTCTTCTTCTCCTCCTTCTGGTAACCCTATTATATGGATATTATTCCATTTCATGCTGTCCTGCAGTTCCCTTACCACTTCTTCATTCTTTCTGAGTCTATTCCTTTTTTTTTTTTGCTTTTTCTGGGAGTTTTCTCCTACCTTGTCCTCCAGATTGCTGATTCGATCCTCTGCTTTATCTAGCCTGATTTTGATTCCTTCTATTGTGTTCTTCAATTCAGAAATTGTATTCTTCATTTCCTCTTGGCCCTTGTTGATTGTTTCTGTGTCCTTTTTTATGCTGATATAATTTACAGTGAATTCATTGTAGATTCCCTGTAATTTCTGGTAATTCTCTGTAAGCTCATTGAGCTTCCTTATAACCATTATTTTGAATTCAATGTCTGATTGTTGACTTGCCTCTATTTCATTTAGCACTCTTTCGGAGAATTCCTCCTTTCTTTTTGATTGGGGGTTGTTTCTTTGTCTTTTCATTATTTGTGAATTTCTTCTTGTTTGCTTCTGCTTCTTAAATTGATCTGTTCTGACTCCCTGGGTTTATGGTGTGAACTTCTGTGGTAAGAGGCCTATGAGATTCAGTGGTGCAGTCCACTTAATCCCCTGAACTTTATGGTCTTGGGATGCCCTTTATACCATTTATGTTGGTTCTCTGGATGTAAATGGGTTTTGATTATTGTTTGGTCTTTCTTTGGTGTGTCCTTCCCTCCAGCTGGTTGACTGAGGGTCACTCCACCCACCACATCTTGTGTGCTGTTGGGCAGGTGCAGATAGGTTGTGCCAAAGCTGACTCCTTTGTCTGTCCAAGGTAATAAGACTTCTCTCTTGCTATTGGTTAACATTAATTTAAGATCATTGGTCAACATATTTGCTTAACCAGTAGTAAGGAAAGATACATTTTGGTAGATACAATCAGGTAATTTAATAGGGTTTTAAGTGGACTAGATTAAAATTCCTATTGATCCTATAGGGCAAGAGTTAAATATGTTTTTCCATAAAACTTTGTATTATCATTATAAAAACTTGATGGTGATATAGTTTACTCTGCCATACTAGGTTCTCATTATGCAACTCCTTAGAGGAAAAAAAATATCTCAGCTCTGATGGGGCTTGGAATACACTGCCCCAAAATATGGCACCTTTCATGTTGCTTATTCTAAGTAGGAGCAAGAGGGTCACTCTGATCTCCTCCCTACTTATTCTTCCTCTGTAAAATAATCATTACACCCTCAAAGTAGGGGATCCCTCCCTACACCCAAAGGAAGGGGTGATCTTTGTCTCCAAAGACAAAGGGACACCAAGATGAATCTGAAAAAACAGTCATTGCCTAGTTTTCCCCAGTATTATGAAAATTACTCCATACCCCTTTTCCTCTTACATTCCTCCACAACTGTCTACCCATCATAAAACTGAGCATAAAATACTCAGGTCTTTATCAGGAGCCTCATGAGAGCTCCTGTGTCACATAAAACATATATTAAATAAACAAAAGGGGGCCGAACATATGATGATGGAGGACAATTTGACTTTGGTGAGCACACAATGCAATATACAGATCATATATCATACAAATGTACACTTGAGTCCTATATGATCTTATTAACCATGTCACCCCAATGAATTTAATAAAAATAATATATGTGTGTGTGTGTGTGTATATATGTATATATACACACACACACACATATGTACATAAATCCAGATCCTTTTTTGTTAATCTCTGTATTTCTGTTTAATTTTTGAAGCTCATTCAGGGACCCTAAAAAGGCCAACAGAAATTTCTCCTCTCCTACAGCTCTTAGAACCACATATATATACACTTCTGGTTAGTGGTTGTGTTGTTTCAGGTGGACATAAATTATATAATGTAAATATTTTCCTCTTTCCATTATCTTCCCAAATCTGAAATAGATTTTGGGCACTAACCTCAACCTCAGTTTCATTGCATGTCTTTAACTTTTATTTGTCCTTCTCCCTACCTTACAAAATTTTATTGCCATAAGGTATTCACATTTCTTCTGTAAACCACCTCAAATTCTTTTGCAGGAATGCAGATTTAGAGAGTTGATAGAAAGAAGGAGGAAAAGAAAAGGGGAAGGATGGGAGGAAGAAGATGTTTTGGAAGCTGTTTCACAGAAGCATGATCTGGCAGCATAGTATTAGAGGATGAAAAAAAATTGAGATTGAATGATGAGGTTAGAAATTACAATATAGGAAATCCATCTAAAGAAAAATTGGATTAGCCATGTAACAAAGTTAAAAATGTATGGATGTAGGATCAAGTGTACGCAAAAGAGTCAACAGAAATCCTTTGTTAATTACCCTTTAGAATTGCTCATCAAGTAGGTTTTGAAGATATTCTAAAATATAAAGCCTACAGAGTTTTAAAGAAGAATTAACAGCATTAAAAAATTTTAATAGTATTTTTGTATGGGAGCAGAAAAAAATAAGAAACCTACAAGAAAAAAATAATAAAACTTTGTTTTGGTATTTTGTTAATAGTTTGACAACTTAATATTTAAAAACAGATATGGAACTAAAAGCCCAGGAGCTAAGTCAGGATTAGAGATTTGATTTGGGATAACTGAAACATAAAAGTATTTGAGATGTGAAAATAGTGGAATACAAAAGAGATTTTAAAAAATGGCCCTGGGTAGTGTGGCTCAATAGATTCAGTGCCAGCCTGCAAACCAAAGGGTCGCTGGTTCAATTCCCAGTCAGGGCACATGCTTGGGTTACGGGCCAGGTCCCCAGTAGGGGGCATTCGAGAGGCAACCATACATTGATGTTTCTCTCCATCTCTTTCTCCCACTCTTCACCTCTCTCTAAAAATAAAAATAAATAAAAAATATTTTTAAAAAACCCAAAGAAATATCTATTGGAAGAGATCAAAATTAATGAAATAAAGGAAAAAGATAAAGTTAGCAGGCAACAGCAAACATAGAAGAAAAATTAGAGGTTATGAGGTGATAAAAATCAAAGGAAGGGAGCATTTCAAGAAATGGATAATCTAAAATCACTGTCAAACGAATCAGCAGAGGTCAAGTAATTTAAGTAAATCTGAAAAGAGATTTCTGAATCTGCCAACAAAGCAGTTATGAATGAATATTAACTGAATCAACAAAATTTGACATGAGCCAAATTAAGAACAAAAAAGAAATAGAATCTAAGTGATATTCTGAAAAATGGCTATAACTTTTTAAATATGAATTTTATTTGCTCTTTGATTAATCATTAATTTTTTATTTTGTCACACTGTTTTCTCTTTGACTCTTTCTAGATTTATTTTAAGCTTAAAGAGGCTAAGATTTATAACTAAAAGTGGCAATGGTATCAATATGTTAAATTAAAAAAGAATTCATCTCAGCAATGGACCTATTTACTGAGTTAGAATTAATTGTAAGTATTAACAAAAGAATCCCTATAGGTATTCAACAAAAGAATAATAATATAGATATTGTTGACCCTTGAACAACATCAAGTTTAGGGGCACAGATACTTCACACAGTCACATAGTTGAAAACCTTTGTATAACTCTTGATTCTCCAAAAACTTAACTACTTACAGTGTACTATTGACTGGGAGCCTTAGCAATAATACAACTAGTCAATTAAGACTTATTTTTTATGCTATATGTATTATATACTGCATTCTTACAATAAAGTAAACTAGAGAAAAGCAAATGTTATTAAGAAAAATCATTAAAAAAGAGAAAATGCATTTACTGTATTTATTGAAAAATATCTACATACAAGTGGACCTGAACAGTTCAAACCTATGTTGTTGAAGGGTCAACTGTACTTCTGTCCACAGATAGATGGAGAGAGATAATGATGTCCTTTGAAAAAATCAGTACCATCCAATTACTTGTTTGTTGGAGAAAAAGACAGAAGAAAAATAAGAGAAAGAAATGGAAAGAGAAGGAAGGAGAAAGGGAGGAAGGGAGGAAAAAACTCAGTGTGTGGTTTTGCTGATGTCCCAGTATTCAGCTACTTGAATATTTACCATGAGCATTTACCTGTAAACAAGGGTGGGCACAAGTTGGTTTATAGCTGTGAGTATGAGAAACAGATCATTTTTTATTATTTTATTATTATTATATTATTTATTTGTATCACAACAGTAAACCTATTTTTGCTCAACCCTGCATAATTTTCTGACTCAGTAAGTATACCTGAAATAATCTTTTCATTTAGTCATGCCCTTAAACATAGGAGATAATAACATTATTCAGTGTTTTTGTACATAGATCTTATTTAGAAAACAAAATGCTGTGTTTGAAATGGTTTCTCAATGAGTTCCATACAACTACTGGTTTAAAAGAGCTGTAACTCTAATAAATCTGAAACGAAACCAGTTACCTTATAGAAAAGAACTTATTGAAAATTTCAGCTGATAGTATTTGTGCTTATTTAATTGGATACAGAAATTTAAGAGATTAGAAGATAACTGCTTTTAAAATTACTAAGCCCTTTTTTTTTTCAACAGGTTTGCCACCAGGTGTTCACAGGTGTCAAGAAGACCACCCCTAAATTAAAGCCAAAATGGGGAAGGAAAAGACATCAACGCCAACATCGTGGTCATCGCACACGTAGATTCCAGCACGTCTACCACTACTGGCCATCTGACTTACAAATGTGGTGGGATCGACAAAAGAACCATGGAGCAGTCTGTGAAGGAGGCTGCTGAGATGGGGAAGGGCTCCTCCAAGTGTGCCTGGGTCTGGTATAAACTGAAAGCTGAACATGAGTGTGGTATCACCACTGATATCTGCCTGTGGAAATTTGAGACCAGCAAGTATTATCTGACCATTACTGATGCCCCAGGACACAGAGACTTTATCAAAAACGTGATTACAGGCACATCTCAGGCTGACTGCTATACTGACTGTTGCTGCTGCTGCTGGTGAGTTTGAAGCAGGTGTCTCCAAGAATGGGCAGACCCATGAACATGCCCTACTGGCTTACACACTGGGTATAAAACAGCTGATTGTTGGTGTTAACAAAATGGATTCCACTGAGCCTCCTTATAGCCAGAAGAGATACGAGGAAATTGTTAAAGAAGTCAGCACCTACATTAAGAAAATTGGCTACAATCCTGACACAGTAGCATTTGTGCCAATTTCTGGTTGGAATGTGGTACTATCGCATGCTGGACCCAAGTGCTAACATGCTTTGGTTCAAGGGATGGAAAGTCACCCATAAAGATGGCAGTGCCAGTGGAACCTGCTACTTAAAGCTCTGAATTGTACCCTGTCACCAACTCATCAAACTGACAAGCCCATGCTTCTGCCCCTCCAGGATGTCTACAAAATTGGTGATGTTGGTACTGTCCCTGAGGGCTGGGGAGAGACTGGTGTTCTCAAACCCAGCATGGTGGTCACCTTTGCTCCAGCCAAGGTTACAACTGAAGTCAAGCCTGTTGAAATGCACCATAAAGCTTTGAGTGAAGTTCTTCCTGGGGACGATGTGGGCTTCAAGGTCAAGAACGTGTCTATCAAAGATGTTTGTCCTGGCAATGTGGCTGGTGACAGCAAAAATGACCCACCAATGGAAGCAGCTGGCTCCACAGCTCAGGTGATTACTCTCAACCGCCCAGGCTAAATCAGTGCTGGATGTGCACCTGTTCTGGATTGTCACACAGCTCACATTGCTTGCAGATTTGCTGAGCTGAAGGAGAAGATTGATCATCATTCTGGGAAAAAGCTGGAAGATGGCCCAAGCTTTTGAAATCTGGTGATGCTGCCATTGTTGATATGGTTCCTGGCAAGCCTGCGTGTGTTGAGAGCTTCTCTGACTATCCTCCTCTGGGCCGCTGTGCTGTTCGTGACATGAGACAGACCATCACTGTGGGTGTCATCAAAGCAGTGGACAAGAAGGCAACAGGAACTGGCAAAGTCACCAAGTCTGCCCAGAAAGCTCAGAAGGCTAAATGAATATTATCCCCACATGTACCACCCAGTCTTAATCGTGGTGGAGGAACAGTCTCAGAACTGTTTGTGCCACTTAAGTTTAATAGTAAAGGAGTGGTTAATGATTATGATGCATGGTAAAACCTTCAGAAGGAAAGGAAAATGTTTTGGGGGCCATTTGGGTTTTTTGTGTGTGTGGCAGTTTTTAAGTTATTAAAATCAGTACTTTTTAATGGAAACAACTTGACCAAAATCTGTCACAGAATTTTGAGACCCATTAAAACAAAGTTTAATGAGAAAATAAATAAATATATAAAATTACTAAGGAAATTAAACTGTACTTTATATGCATAGAGTAACAGGGCATCACTTGTAGTACTTAATCCCTACAAACCTAAGAGATAGAAATGACTCATCTTTCTAGATGAAAGCATAAAAGATGATCATCTTGATCAGGCTAAAGAAGCAGAACATGGCAATTGCCAGAACAAAAACTAAGTGAACCGACATTAAATTTCAGTCCTGGCTGCTGGCAAAAGAGCAAGAGCAGGAAGAGTAAGGAAGCCCACCCCACCAACAAGGTACAGATGTGCAGGGATTGCTGATAGCTGAAAGAAGATCTGACGCCTAAATTCTATACCCAGCAAAAATATCTTCCAAAAGTAAAAACACAATACTGAACACAGAAATGAATTATAAAAATAAGGAATTTGCTGCCTGTCTTCAAAGAGTATGTTAGCTGACAACTTCCCATTAACTCTTTCTTAATCAGCCTCAGCAATTGAGCAAATATCACGGCGCTCTGGGGTAGCCTTCACCAGCAAGGGAGCATGACAGTGGTTCACCAATGGGAGACCCCTCTAACAAGTAAGCTTTGCTTTGCAGACCCTCCATTGGTCTGGCAGAGACTTTCCAGGTAAGCATTAAGGTCTCACAGATACCCCTTTCGATCTTGCTTCTACCCTTTCCTTTTATGTTTATTACTTCTCAGTTAACCTTCTGAATTCTCTATCTGTGCCTGCTTCCCAGAGAGGCTAGTTGGTGAATACTGCACCTGGAGTAGCAGGGAAGCAGGCTCATCTCTCATGAGCCCTCTAGCGATGATGCCCACAACCCTGGGGGTGAGTGGTGTGCATATAACCCTAGCACAAGGCGGGCATTGAAGGTACAGCTGCATTGCTAGCTTCAAGGCAATATTGTTTGATAATGAAGTTCCATCCTTCCGGACAGTGTCACCAGAGAAAACATCAAGCGTCTCACTGAACTACAAGCTATGGTTGCACACTGGGCTTCTTGGGACCAGGGGCCAGTAGGCAAGAAGAGGGAACACTACCTTGTGAATGGTAATTGATGCTGATGAGCAGGAGAAATAGGACTGCTGTTACAGAATGGGGGTAGGAACATGCAACAAACTAAAATCCACCTGGTACTCCCTTAACATTTTTAAATGAGAATGATACATGCTGCAACCCTGGCCTGAAGAGAGTGGGATTACCAGGGCCTCAGTCTCGTTACGGTCTAGAGTTTCCCCAGCACCGAGCATAGTGCCTAATGCAGTATGACTGTCTATGAGTATTCGTCAAGTGACTGAGTGGCGCAGGATAATTTTCTTCACCTTATTCCTTCTTCTGGCAAAATATTCATCAAAATGCCCCACCCCCTGGCTATCTTTAACTTTAATCTCTCCAGACTCTTTCCCCTATGAAACTAATATGATTAAATGACACATTCTTAGGTGCCAGCATTTCTTGTCATGGGTGCTCTGTGATCGCTGGGATGGAGGATTGTAATCTACCTGGGGCTGCTCACAGCACAGTAGAGACATTAATGTCAGACAATTCGATAGTCAAATCATGTATTTCTAAGTTGGTACAGTTGGCAGGCATATTTGCATATTTCCAAAGTGATCCTCCAGCAAATACAGGCACAGGGCATGTTTGGCTCTGGAACATTCTCTACTGCCCTGCTGCCAGTAACGCTGCAATGGACCTGGCAGGGAAGAGAGCACAGTGCCCCCACATGGGACAAGAGGAAACATATGGAGCCCACTCATTTCAAAGGGAGGCTGAGAAGATCTGGAGATGAAAGGGCCTTCCAATTCTAGCAGCTCCGGGTAGGGATTAGTCTCCCATGACTGGCACTTAAGTAGTCTAATGACTTCCAGCTCTGGCCAGTTAAAGAGTCTACTGCATAGAGTAAGTACTCACTTTGATCCTCAAACACAAAATGGACATGTAAATGGATAAAATGAAAATTTTACACATTAATTCCTTGTAAAACTTCATAAATATCTACTTTTGCCCCTGACTCATAAGCATTCATTGATATCTATAGAAAGAGGAAGACTCCCTTAGTGTTTTATGAAAGACACACACATTGTCCACAAGGACTTTGCATCATTTCAGCTTTCCAAGAAAAGGAGTTGAGTGTAACTATGTTGAATAAAATATTGAAGCTTTATATAAAATACCTGTGGTAAACAGAATGCCCTCCTTCCAAGGGTACCCATGAATCCCTAGAACCTGTTAATATGTTACATTACATGGCAAAAGGGACTTTGCAGATGTGATAAGTTTCAAACCTAAATATAGGGAGATTATCCTGAATTATCTAGACGGACCTACTGTGATCACATTAGTTCTTAAAAGGAGAGATCTTTCTCTGGCTGGAGTCAGGAAAGACGCTGCGGTGGGGAAGTCGGAAAGATTTGAAGGGCGAGAGGATCCTGACCCATCCTTGCAGGTGGGGGACCACATGGAAAGCATGAGAAGAAATGGGCAGCCTGGAGGAGAAAAGACCAGTCCCCAGATGACAGCTGACAAGGAAATTGGCCATGAGTCCTACAGTCTCACCAGGAACTGAATTTGGCCGGCAGCCTGAATGAGCGTGGAAGGGGAGGCATCGTCCTCAGAGCCTCTAGGCCAGAACTCTGTCCAGCCAGCATCAGGATTTCAACCTCGTGCTATATTATTGGGCAGAAAACCCATCTGAGCCACTAGACTCTGACTGCTGACCTACAGAACTATGAATAAATAAAGAGCAGAAAACTTCTTTTGTTTTAAGACACTAAGTTTGTAGTAATGTGCTATGGCAGCAACAGAAAATTAATACATTACCAAACATTAATTCCAATATTCTATGGTTCTGAACTACAATTACCACTAGAATAATCAATTAAAATTGTACATTTCCAGAACCAGTTCAGATTCTACGATCAATTGTTGTTTTATTAAAAAATACATGGATGATGTCCATTCATGATTGTTACCATTGGTATTTAGCTAATTATTAATAATCAAAGAAGGAGAACAAAGTGTATTAGACATTGAGCCTGTTTGCTTCACCAGGAAGCTGCAGCCTCACACTCCAGGGGGTTATAGCATTGCTCCCCCAAGGGGATTAACACTCCTCCGGTCCCCCTTCCAGTACTGGACTGTTGTGGGTGGGGGTATAATGGGAGGTGCTGGACCATGGAGGCCTGTCAGTCTAACTAAGGGGCGTAAACTTGTGAAAGCCTGGGAAGTTGACTGGTCATTTTGAAAAAGCATCTGGTCTTTTCCAAGCCCAAGATACATAATCCCAGGGGAACAAAGACTCTCTCTTGCTCTCTCACCCACCTGACGATGCACTCACTCTGTGCGTTCATGCATCATCTCTCCACAGCCATGTGGCCTTAGCAGCTACGTGGCTCATGACCATGTGGACTCCACATGCTGACTCCAGAAGGGAGCCCAAATACCGCAGCACAGCAATGAACTACAGCTGGAAACACACGCTAGCTAGCTGAATGCTGGACTGGACGGGACTTTATTATGGAGCAGAAATTCTGGGAAGTGGCCTTCATCCTGGCCCTCCTGAAGACAAGATTGGACCTTTTCTGTGAGGAGATGGACAGAAATGGGATCATTGGGAAGTCAGGAGGGAAGTCCCTTAATTTTACATCATCAATAAAGTTAATCACAGAGCCCTATCTTCCTGTGTGGGTCTCAGGAAATTCTTTTCCTCGTGACACTGCAAGAACTCCACTCCCACTGACAACAGATAAGTACAGGGTACTTTTTAAAATGTTATCTAGGAATAATATACCAATTTCTAAGTAACCATCCTCTCCAATATTTAGAACTTTAGCATTCATTTTAAAATAGGAAATAGATAATCACTTTGTCAAATCTTTTTCAAATTATTTTAAGTTTCATACAGTTTACTTTAGGTGCACATCTCTTTTCAAACATGTTTTATACATTTTATTAGATTCATATTTTATGTAACAATGTCATAGTCACATGAACAAAAGTCAGTGATCATTGATAGGATTGAATGAATCAATGTTTATGAAAATATGAGAACATAAAGATGCCAAATCTTTACAGGCCTCAGAAGTACAAAGAATTCTAAGGCAAAAGTCACTCAAATTTTAGTACATAAATAGATAAAACCAATAATATTGGAGTATTTTTTCACAGCTTAGTAGCTCAAAGTTGCAGGTGGTTTTCTCATAAGAATGTCACAGTTACTCCAGCTCCTGATCTGCAGAACACACTTTTAGGATATTTCAAGCTTGACTGGCTACAGTCAATGTTTCTAAATTATAACAATGCCAACAAAATGAATTTTTCCAGGGGCTCTACAACATACTATAAGATCTTGATTTGGAACATGGACACTTACTTTTTCTGAGTTCGTTCAGCCAGCTTTGCAGCCTCTATAGCTGCCTTCCTTATAGCCACTATAGCTGCCTTCCTTGCTTCAAAATCTTCCCGCTTCACCACCTTGCCAGTCCCTCGGCAGCCGAGCTCCACCAACTGGTGGGCCAGATCTTCATCCTAAAGAGAATACCAATAGTTAGATTTGTGGATGAATTAGGCATCTTAATTTACCCAATGTATACTGAATAATTGTGTTAAATGAAAATCAAATTTATCATTTTTAAATGATACAAGGTCTATTAGATATGAAAATTGGAATTTTTCTCACAATACTGTATTATAAACATTTGATTTGTCATCTCTTTCCCACAGATGTAAAATGAAAAACAAATCAATCACTAAATTTTCTCTAAGGGTTTGGAAGACAAAGTCTGTTGTGTTTTAAATCAATTTATGAGAACAGCTGTAGATAATTAATAAAGAATCTTTTAAACAATAAAATTAGAGACAATTGTACTCCTACAAGAAAGACTTTTATAAAAACCAATCACACAAAAACAGAATTGGGCTGTTGTCAGAAAATTCAATATTTCAGAGACTTACTTCCTTGAAGCAAATTAACTGATGACACAGAGAATTATAACTTCAAACACAAATAAAGAGCAGACGAATTTCCTATTTAAGTAAAAAGATATTGTTTCCATATAATGTTGGCACCAATAAAAACAGAAAAGTAGAAACCCAAGATGACTATAAAAAGCTTCAAATTGAAAAAAATGTTCCCACAATACATTGGGCCTTTTAGATTTCAGTGACTTTAAGAATTGTCTCACACATTTTTGTCACTTGAAAATGATATTCAAAAAATAATCTGACTTCTTCCCATATGCTCACTTTTAGTAATATATTTAAGAAAATTTACATACAAATCATCTGAAGGTGTCAATTTACCTGAAGTTACTAACATAAAAACTAAAGTATTACATATAAATATGCATATAGTAATAATGGTCCTTATATTATCATCTTAAATAAATATGAACTATCTGAAATATAGTGAAACCATGTTATATATTACTATTAGAAACCCTTACTTAATACATCACTGTGGAATGTAACAACTATAAAACAGTATTAAATGAGAAAACTTAAGATTCATGGTTAATAATCTAATGAACCCATAGTGGCTAGTTTAAAGCCAAAATTATTGGAACAAAACGACAAAAAAATTATACTATCAACCTAGAAAACTTGCTGCTTTTCTTTGGGAAACATTAAAAGCAAATACTGTGTAGCAATGTGGATCTATTTGCCAAGTTAGTATAACGTAAAGCACCAGGCCTTGCCCAGGTTATTTGCCTTCTTTCTGACTTGTTCCCTTGCTTACTGTACTGCTCTGTCTAGTCTCTTCAGTCTGAACCACAAAACTGGGCAAATGTCTCCACCTAGTGGAATTAATATTTAATTTTTTAAAAAGCAATTCAGATTGTGGGTTTGATTTACAAAATGATTTGCATGTAAATTTTCTTAAATATATTACTGAAAGTGAGTATGTGGGAAGAAGTCTCAGCTTAGCTCTCTGAGCCTCTGAGAGTCTTCTAGCAGAAAAATTGCTGTGGTCAATCGCGTATTTTATGTAGCAAAGACCATTAGGAAGTTGCTGTATTAACTTTGTTTGTAGAGTGAATTATGCATTCGTGGCGCCTTACCTGGGCCGAACAGAATTATTTGGATAGTTCTGCACTCATCGACACTAGTGCATATTGCAGCGAATGACAGGATCTACTTAGAAAACTACAAGTAGAGAGTCGAAGCTGGTTGCCTCACTTAATTGACCTAATTGGTCAAATCACGAATCATCTCTCCAGTTTAAATGGCCCATTATATTTTCAGAAATTATCTTTAAAGATTTAAAGATTAACTGAAAAACAAAATATTTATATTGATTCACATACTTAGCATTTGTGGGGGTTTTCGTTCTTTTGAGCAGATCCAAGTCTCCTCCTGGTACGCAATTACCCTTCTACATAGGACACTTTAACATTTCTTAGTGTTCAGGTCTGCTAACAATACATTATCTTGGCTTTTTTTTTTTGAGTGAAAACAAACACTCATTTATGACACCTTAATTTTTTAGACATTTTTGCTAGATTAGTGGTGTTCCGGGCTGACTTTTTACCTTTCAGCACTTTAAAGATGTCATCCCATTGGCTCATGGCTGGTTTCATTTCCAGCGAGGAGACTTCAGCCTTTCCTGTTTCTGTTTTATTCTACATGTGCTCTTCTACTTTAGATTCCTTTAAGATGTTCTATTTATCACTGGTGTTCAGTGATTTTAAGATAGGAGTGATTTCTTTGTGTTTATTCATTTATTTTGCTTGGAATTCTTTATACTCCTTGGCCCTATGAATTTATAGTTTTCACCAAATTTGAAAACATTTTAGCCATTAATTTTTCCAATATATTTTATTCCTTCTGATCCTTTCGGGATTATACTTACTTTGTGGGGAGGGGTTGAAAGAAAATGTTATCATTTTTTATCAAACTCTAATGGTTTTAAGTGTAACAGTTCATCTTAGTAAAAATAAGTGATTAGCCATGATAGTCTAAGTATACTTCGTATAAATAAGGCAGTAATATTTTATTAATTGTTAATGCTTTTTTTTTCCTCATGTGGTCATGAGTCTTTAACTTTTGGATGCTAGAAGTTTGAGGGTTTTAGCTACAAGGCAGCATCATGCAAAAGAGAACCCTGAGAGGCTCAGGCCTGAAGAGAAGGTTTCATTACTTTACGGCAGCTGTGAGACATGCAGCAAGGGTAAGCTCCAACCAGCGCACGGCAAATGTAAAAGACTTGGTCCTGAATACATGACTATCCTACTGGGATAATTTTAGACACTACCAGGTGCTGGGAGGAACACCTGGCCCCAAGGATGTGCAATGACACAGTGTCTTCGGGTTTCCCCGGCTTTGGACCTTGGCAGATGAGTTCCATGCCAGAAGCCAGCGGGTCAATGCCCCAGCCCTACGGATTCCTGGAAGGCTACAGATTTGCAGCTGCAGCTGCACAACTCACTCCCTGCACTGGTTTCAGGCTGTAACACAGACGCAGCCTTTGGCCAGAGCCCATTTTCTCCCCATGTGGCTGGGCCACTGAGACAAGCACCTCCTCATTGATTCTCTGAGTGCAGGCTGATGCGAGGGTGGACAAGAAGTGGGGTTAGGGTGCTGGGTGGTCTCAGCCAGATTCCTTACGGAGGAGTCTAGGACAAGGGCCATCCAGCAACCTAGGCACCTAGGTGTTTCTTATACAGAGAAGAAAAAAGGAAAAAAGTCTCTGGCCACTAGGACCCTTGACATTGTCCCATAGGCTACTGAGTTAAGTTGGCTTTTATTTGTGTCATATTATTATGTTGTTTATTGAGGGAGAACAGTTATTGTTGTAGCTCAATCTTAGATTTCTTTACCAAACTCACTAACTTGTTCTAATAGGTTTCCAGTTAATTTTCTTGCATTTACATGGTAATCATCCTGCTTATAAATAGTAATATTCTGACTCCTTCCAAATACTTATAGCACTTTTCTTTCATTATATCATTGCTTTAGCCAGACTGCCAATAAAAAATTAAGTACTAGTTAAGCTATTGAAATGCTAAAATGTTTAGCCACTAAATAAGAAGTTTACTACAACAGTTGGCTATATACTTTTTGTCAAATTAAATGAGTGAATTTAGAATTTTATCCTATTTTTTCTGTATCTATGGATATTGTTACATCTATAGATATTTTTCTTTTTTTATTTATTAATGACATGAGCTCATCCTATGACAAATCACTACTCTTGCTCTGACTTATTATTTCTTAATATAATCCTGGATTCATTTTACATTTCTTTTTATCCAGTTCATAAGTAAAATTAGTCTTTAGCTTTTTATTTTATGCTATCCTTTTCTGAATTGATGTCAGGATTACACAAGTCCTATAAAATGATTTAAGAAAATTAAAATTGCATCCTTTTCTTTTGAATTTTAATTAAATCAGATATAAATCATTCTCCTTGTGAAAATTAAAACATGGCAGATACAGTCAATTTCATTGTGTAAACTTAGCTAAGTTAGAATTAGTTTCCCATCATTTACTTCCTTGGATAGTTGCAGGTTAGGCTGGCCACAGGAGACATTTGCAATGGATTGGGGGGCAGAAGAGAAGGAGCAACCATACCGCTCTAGCTCTTGCAGGGTCTTTTCCTTCAGCTTCCCCTACGGCTGTGCCGGGGCATGGGCATGTTCCGTTCTGTGACTAAAGTGCCAGCTTCTCCTGCAGATCACCTGATACAAGTTCCAGTTTGTCCTTCAAATTCTAACTCTTCCTTTCAGATCTCAGTTGGACCTTGCTTCCCCACTTCTCATGTAACTTTCCTTCCTGACTGTCTGTCCTAATGACTTTGAGCTCTAGCACCAAACACCAAACAAACAGCTTTAATGGATTGTTTAAATGGTTCTCATTTGCCCTGGCTGGTGTAGCTCAGTGGATTGAGCACGGGCTGGGAACCAAAGGGTCCCGGTTTGATTCCCAGTCAGGGCACATGCCTGGGTTGCGGGCTAGGTTCCCAGTGAGAGCCATGTGAGAGGCAACCATACACTGCTGTTTCTCCCTCCCTTCTCCTCTCTCTAAAAAATAAATAAATAAAATATTTAAAAACAAAATAGATGGTTCTCATTTTATATGGTCAAATCTCTAAAAAATTATATACTGGTGACACACACACACATATATATGTGTGCACATGAGTGTGTGTATGTGTGTATTCTGCTTCTCTGATTGAATCCTGAATGATTCACAGTTAGGTACTGGTAATGATTCCAGAGGGATAGAAATTTAAGCATGGATTGTCTGAACTATGTTTACCTGGACTTAGTTCTCTACTCTTACTAAAGACATTAAAAGCCTTGTTTACAGTGGTAAAGAGTACATTGTAGTCCATGGAATGCAGAGGCAAAAGTTATTTATCACTCTGGATACCTGCAATGAAGATAAGGCTTTGGGTACCCAAGTGTTTGCCACCAGAGGACATTTTAGTGTCAATAAGAAATATAAGAAATATAATTGTGTTGAAGTCCTTAGGGGAGGAAAAAGGAGGAGCTCAGGGCTTGGGTGATTAGCAAGCTGTGAAAGGGGAAAATATTGGTACAGCTTCATGGTTTTTAAAACTCTTTCCATCAATGATTTCCATTATGCCATGCATACATGCAACTTATCATATAATTATTGATAATTTTAGTGCCCATATAAGAATAGTTTGTTTGCTAATAGTTGCTAATTTTTCTATTGAATTTTATCTATTTCTTACTGATTTATAGGGCAAAATTCTAGAGAGCAAGTTGTTTATACATTTCACAAATATTTATTCTCAGTTTCTTGTCTTTTGACTTATTTATAATACATTTGATCACAGAGAGGTTAAATTTTTGACAAAAAAAATTACATATCAAACCTTAATACAGTCCATAGATAACATTGCGTTGATGCATTTACTAGGAAAAAATGAAAATCTGAAAATAAACAACTAACCATTCAACTAAAGAAAGTAAAGAAGAACAAAATAACATTCAAATAATACAGTAGAAAAGAATTAATAAAAACAAGAAAATGAATAAAATAAGAAATTAAAATATAAAAATCCGGTAAGCTTTGATTACTTAATGAAAGCCAAGAACTTATTCTTTTAAAAGACTACTAAAATAGATAACATTTGACAAGATTGATGGTGGAAAAGAAAGAATACACAAATAATTTTAGAAATCAAAAAGAGCCATAACAATAAATAAAACTATATACAAGTATATAGTAAGAAATTTGAAAATCTATATGAAAATATAAGAAGATGAACTCAAGTTATGAATTTAGAAGAGATCTACAGGTGATTTTTATCAGTCCTTGATTTTTCAAAAATAAAGTATTTTGCATTCCCATTTGAATGTTAGGTTTTCTAGTTCATTAGTCAAAGTCCAGGCAGGAAACAGATGATACATTCAAATGGAGTAATCAAAGCCAATTGAGTGGCCGAGTTAATTTATAAAAGTATAGTCAAGTTTAAGAGTAATCCAAGAGGGACAATGAAGCACCATGCAACTAACAACTGTTAATAGCAGTACACTATTAACAGTTATTAACTAGTCCAAAGGGGTAAGGGGAGGGAACGGTTGATGTACCCAGGGAGACAGCTACAGAGAAAGTTACTGAACCCGACATTATGGCTTGATAAAAGAAAATATCCTGCTAACGTGAAGCACAGTACGAAATAAGTCTGAGGAAAAAAATTCCCAACCTCTCTCTCCTCCTGGGGTCTGACTTCTTGCTGGTGCCTCTGATTGGCTGAACCCACTTGGCCAAAGAGAAAGAGAGCCCAGCTGAAGCAGCCAACAGAAGTCAGGCTCTTGGGGTGCAGAGCACAAAGCAGGATGGGGTAGGACAGAATGAAGATCTCAAGGGCCAAACAGAATGCCTAAAACGCAGATTTCTAGGTTCAAAATAAAGTTTTCTAAGAAGTTTAAAGAAATTACTCCATTTTCTTCTAGGAATCAGCATAGGGAATGCAAAGTCCAAGACCAAACTTATTCTCATTTAAAGGTAAGTTGTTGACATTGAATTATTTTTTAATTATGGAAAAATATACATAACATAGAATTAACCATTTTAAATGTACAGTTTAATGGTATTAAGTAAATTCACATTGCTGTGCAACCATCCCCACCATCCATTGTCAGAACGAAACTGATACTTTCATTTTACAAAACTGAAACTCCATGGTAATTAAACAACAACCCTATTCCTCTCACCAGACCCTGGCAACAACCATTCTGCTTTCTGTGTCTGTGAACTTTATCTACCCTTGGAATCCCATATAAATAGAATTACATAGTATTTGTCTTTTTGTTACTGGTTTATTTCACTTATGTTGACCCTGAAAAGAAGATACTTACCAAGAGGGCTCTTAATAGCTAACTGGGCTCAAACTTAAAAGCAGAGCAGCTGTTTCTACACAGGTGCGAGCACACAAACCTCACTTCAGAGGGACGCCCGCTCTGAGCTCTGAGTTGCCTGCCTCTGGCACTGACCTGCCTGCCTGCACAGTGTTCCTGCGGCCTGAGCAATCCCTTACAAGGGAGTTCCTGGAATCCTCTTTCAGCCAATAGGAGTGATGTAACCAGTAGAAACTGCATTTCTTTAATCTGACCTTTTTCCTTTCTTTCTTTTTGATTCAAACTGGCCTCATTCAGCACCCTGGCTCACCTGCCTCTTTCTCCCTTCCACAACCACTTGCTTAATCGTTAAGCCCTCAGAACAATGAGGTTCTGATCAGCATCAAATAATCAGGAACAAAACCAGAGACAGAGCTTAGGTCAAACTAGAGAGAACATCTATGCCTCACTTGTGTTTCAGCCTCAGGCCCAGAAAAGTGGTGAAACTAGGCAAGTGACATCATGGCTGACATCAGAACCAGATGTACTGATCGACTACTACTTACCCTAGTGCCAACCAGTCAGTAGAGACCACGACCCTGACCCCATCCCTAATTCCCTTAGTCACCATGATTAATGATGGTTCCCCTATATAACCCATTCTCTGGAAGC
Source organism: Micronycteris hirsuta (assembly GCA_004026765.1). Taxonomy (NCBI): domain Eukaryota; kingdom Metazoa; phylum Chordata; class Mammalia; order Chiroptera; family Phyllostomidae; genus Micronycteris; species Micronycteris hirsuta. The sequence continues at coordinate 23,643 of PVJI01003671.1, forward strand.
CAGGTCTTTGAGCATTAGCTCACCTGTCTGCAAGTGTGGGCCACTTCTTGGAAACAAACTCTTACTTTCTTTGCTGCGAGCTCCTGTTCATGTCTTACTGGGCTATGAGACCACAAGTAAACAGACCCCTTTAATCTGGTAGCACTGAGACTTTCTTTGACCAAACAGCACTATGAAGCTACACCCCCATTATTATCTTCACTGATGATTCAGAGCAGCTCCATTCTGATCAATCAGGACAGTCCTTTTGGACCAATAAAACAGCAAGGATGTGTAGGCCTCTTTTGCATGAGGACAGACTCACCAGGACCAGCACGAGAGACTTCTCTCTATGTAAGTCAGCTTCCCTCTGGCTCAGAGGGTGTACTTTCCCTTCCCACTGAAGAGTGAAGACTGCATCTTCCTGGCTGGAGCTGAGACACAGATGATGTTTGCCGACCAGAGCAGAGTAGAGCAGACTGGAGAGGACCAGAGCAGGACAGAGCAGACCAGACCAGTCTGGAATGAAATGGAGTGGAACACAGCAAAGCAAATATCCCTCACAAATAGTCGCCACCACTGAAAACAGACAATACAACTCATCTGTTAACCTAGCACATTAGACCCCAGAACTTCTGTCACCACATCAACTGAAAGACAAACGCCTCCACCGCTGAATTCCGTACAAAATGGATCCCACGTGGTGCTTTCCCCTCATGTTACTTTTTTCTAAAGGTGATTGGCAGTACCTTAGTCCCACAAAGATACGCTAGCAGCAAAGGAACCCGAGAAAGTGAATTTCTGCCTCTACCTTAGGAAGGTAGACTCAGGGTTGGGAAAATTTCAAAACATCATAATGATAATGGGCATTCAAAATAACATATTCAGTAAATGAAGAGGTAGGCGCTACACATGGTAGACACCATTAAATATTATCATAGGAGGGAAGAAAGGGTGGGCAGAAATTGAGGCAGTTATAAGTTTCATGGTAGGAAATCGAAGAGAGTTCCAGTCTGAATAACTCTTCTTTAAGAGGCGCGGTCTCCACTAAGAGTCAGAATTCTGAAGTATGTAAAGATAGTTTTAAAAAGTTGTGAAAAAAAAATCAAGGGATATCAACAGGAAATTCACAAAAGAAATGCAAATGGTCAAGAAAGATTTCAATAGATAAGCCTCACTAATAATCAGAGAAATTAAAATGAAAACAATGAGATTTTCCACATACGAAATAGGCAAACAAAAGTTGTCTCATACACTGCTCTCGAGAGTAATGGAGACTCTAGAGAGACTTCAGACGTTGTCCATTACCTACCCACTACACATTGCGATATACGCAAAACTGCACATAAGGAGGATATGCAAAAGGTGTTCGTTTCACTGTTGCTTATGACTACTCTATAAGGAAAATGAATTTCTAAAGAATAGGGAGAGCTATTCGGAGTGACATTAAAAAGTCTCCAAAATTTAATATTAGATACTTTATATGCATAGAATATAGATTTTAGGGGATTACTTGAGACACCAAGGATATTAGGCCCATAGAATTTTATTTTTATCATTATGATAAAGTTTCAGAAGTATCATGGATGCAACATTCTTGGTTCAGTTTCACTCCCCCATCATCAGAATTCATGTCCATGAGGAAACTAGCTATTTTTACTAAGGGAGAAGTCCCTCTGCGAACTTACTGAAAGAAAAATATACGATGACTCTTAAGCAGAGAGCAGTTAATTTATGCTAATTTTTCCTATTGAAGAAACAAAGGAATATAGCTACTTCTGAAATATATGAATTAAGATATTTCATAGGAACCAGTATTTACTCTGTACCTTAATGCAATAAATAATGGCAAGACAACTACAACAGCCAGTTGTTAGTTGGCTTGTTGTATAATCATGATAAATTATGTTACTGGAGTTTTCCTAGAATTGCACTTAATCAATGCCTGCCAAAAAATTTTAAGATTATATCCAACAGGTTGAATCTGTATATTTGTATGATTTACTAATTTTTCTTTTCTTAATAATGGGAATGTAATCTCTAAATAAAACTTCCACATTGCTAATCTCTCTAAATAATTGAGCCATGGCTGGGGTCCATTTATTGGGAAAATTTTAAAATAATTCTAAATTCACTCCTTGATTTCTATTCTAAGAAAAGCAATTCAGTACACTTTCAGTTCTCCAGCGATCACAGACAATGAAATGAAGGTACTCTGCTTATTTCATAGGGAAAAATCACCAAGAAAGAATCTGGGAAAACACAATGCAAAAATGTTGTCAAAACTTTGAAAGTATTTCTGTATGTTGATTTAGGGGATTGGTTTAATTAGGTAAGATGATACTAACTCCCAAAACAAATAGTGTTATTTGTGCAGGCAGAGATAAATCTAGTTGTTGATACTGTTATAAATTTCTTTTGGTAGTTCATAGTTATTTAGTACAATGCTTGCAAGGTAGACATAGAATGAAGAGCCTCTTTCAACCTCCTTAACCATCTTAACCCCCTCTAATGCATCAAACAGTTAACTGGTATCAGTCTTTGTGGGGGATTTTCCCTCCAATTTCCCTTCCTTCCTAATCAGTCATCATATTAAAAAGCACCATAGTTATTATATTCACATACTAATTGTGTACTTACAGTAGCCTGAGATGTTAAATGATAATATAGACATCAAGGTTGTGGCAGGCAAACTCAAAGGAGATTACTAAAACAATAAAGCACAATTTACAAAGATCTGGGCAGAATTCATGGAAACCATTGTGGGCTGGTAAGGCGTCCTGGGGTAGCAACAGTGGGAAACCATTGACTCTATCAGGTCTGAAAGGAAATGGGAGAGGATACAGTTCCTAGAACAGGTAGTGATTACAGCTGATGGAATGAGAAGTTGGCCAAACCTAAACAAATGCAACCATGTCCAAACCCTAACCAGGAGGAAGATGACAGGTAATAAATCCTTTACTCAATTCCAGTCTTCTGATCTCCTATTGGCTGAAATAAACCCAAAGCCAAAAAGAGTCTGGTTACTGACCTCAGAGGGTAGCCACCAGGGGCACAGACAAGGACAGAGAAGGGTAGAGAATAAATCCAGCAAAAATAATATGGTCATTTTGTATGTGAATTATTGGTGCTAATTTCTATTGAAATTAATTGAAAACTTTTGGCATTAGAACAACATATGAAGCAATAGAGTACCTGGAAGATAATAAATACCTATGAAATGTCTACTGAATAAATAAAACATAGGTTGGACTGTAAGCCCTATACTAAAGTTAGGCGACTAAGATCAAATCTAGAACTGATTTTTACTTAAATTCCTAACAATGATGGCAGTATCTACTATTGTAGTCTCTTGGTGAAGGTTTATTAATTAAATAAATAGTTAGATGACTATATGGATGCATGGGTGGACAGGTGGATAGACAGATGATTCATAAAAGTTTACAAACATAAAAACCCTTCGATGTAAAGTCCAACCACCTCATTTTGCAGATGAATTAATGGAGTTTCAAACTGGTTCAAAAGACAATAATACAGATTTGGAACCCAAATCTCATGACCCTAGGGTCTTCTAACTGCAACATGCTATCTCCTATTAACCACTTAAAATTTGCTCGTCTCAAACCAAAGTCAATTACTGATGCCCCTCCCCACACAAAAGAGCAAGAACCGCCTCACAGAGCATGATCCATGACCCCTGACGCAGGCCTGCTGCCCTAGTCACATTACTGACACAATTCTGGAGTCCACTTGTCTCTGTGCACCCTGCAGAGGCAATTAACCTGCATCCACAGAAAGCATTTGAGAATATAGGTCCCCAGATCTGATGGCCATTAATTTTCATTACTCAATCCAAATATATATATACTTGCCATAATATCATCATTCAACTAAATCATCTTATTTTTTTAAAAAAAGTACAATAGGAGTAAACTAAATCAATGCCAAGTTTAAAATTTATCATTCCCTCAGATATACCATTTCCCATAAAGTTCTGACTGATGAAATACAAATTATTAATTACTCACTTCTAATCAACATTAATGTTTTTAATTCTCTTCTCAAACGAAAAGACCTGCATTTAAAAAAATGAAAACTTTCTTAAAGATATTAGGCTTAAGCCTTGAGCTTGGCAAGTTTCCACATGCACTATGAATATAATTTTTTTCTATTGGGATGTTTATTGTCTATATTTCATTCTTTTTACACATTATAAAATTTAGATGCAAACATTTTTTTGCACCATTACTTTTTTCCTTTCATTTCAGTGACTTAGATGCAAGGCATAAAACTCACTTTTATGACTTTAAACATATCATCTGTATAAAATATGCAAAAAGCTTGTTTTTGAAGTCAGAAGCTACGTTGAAAATACTAACTGGATTTATTTTTTATCAGATAATTCCAAAAAGATCAAACTACTTGTACAAGGTCACACAACTGATTTGTGTCAAAGATAAAACTAGAATGAGATGTTTCCATTTCACTAAAATTAAGTTCACATACAGCATATAAATATGTTTTGGAGACTAAGCACTGTTCAAATTTTAGAATCTATATTTAACCGAAATGCCGCTTCACATGATCTTTGGAGTCCAAAAATTTCAATCCATTAAAATGCAAAATCATGTTGTTGTAGATAAGGAGTTTGGGGAGTTGGCTGCAGGATACAAATCCTTCTCAGATTCAGGTGTGGTTTGGTACCACGTGGTGTTGCTTGCTGTCTCTGGCCTAAAGATAAATGGGACAATTTGGGTTTCAGTGGCTCGGCTCCAACGCAGCAGAATCTCCAAGTCAGTGCCCATTTAGTTGGCCTGGTTTGGGAATATACAAGGACTACAGGGATCCAAAAGGTTCACCTGCTACTTCTTAAGACGGGTAGCCTATTTTTTCTAGCCCATCCTGGTTTTCCTGGAGAAGACAAGAGTTTTAACTCACTCCCAGCCTCCCATCAATTCCCCCTTCTCTCTCTCTCTCTCTCTCTCTCTCTCTCTCTCTCTCTCTCTCTCTCTCTCTCTCTCCTCTCTCTCTCTCTCTCTCACACACACACACACACACCTCCCTTTAAGAAGCTGGGAGGGGCATGGCAGAAGACAGTAGCCACCCCCACTGCGTCTGATTTTGCCGTATTGCAAGCTGGGGGGCGGGGACCGAGTATTTGTTTTCTTACTGTCAACATTGGCTGTGATCATCAACTCGATAAACATGAATCAGTAATATGCAGGCACAACGACCTGTGTACCCATAATTAAAGGGCTTTCTGAATCAACCAGCGTGAGGTAGAAATTTATGGACCCCAATGCCCAGTATATCACCAGAAGATGTACTGTTACTGTCATCACTTGTGTCGGGAAAAAAAAAAATAGCCTTCTGTTCTTCAATACAGACTGGCAAAGGAAGGAGAAACAGGATGTCAGGCCTGAGTTACAGCAGAGTTTCAGCAGGCCTCCGAATTCAGCCACCAGTTACAAGAGAATGGCTTGGGCAAGGGAGCGGGCGGGGACGCGACAGGTGAGGCTGAGCTACGGAAACTCAAGGCTCTCCAGCGTGCGGGCTTGCGAGCGCACGCACAGGCTTCTGCCCTGGGTGATAGTAGGTGTCCAAATCCTGTACTGCCTGGAGCAACGCGGAGAGGGAAGGAGGCGGCGATTCACCTTCTCAGCTGGGAAGCTGCGAGGCCCGACCTTCGCCGCCAGGGGGCAAACGCCCCACGACGCGGAGGGACCCAAGGACTGGAAGGTGGAGCCCACTCTGCCGCGCTGCCGACCTTACCTCTAGGTAGTACAAGTCCTCGTCAGTTATCTGCGAGTCGAGGTAATCTTCATAGGTGTTGAACTGAGTGACTATCTTGTCCAGGGCTGTCAGCCCGTCTTCTAGATCCATGGCAGTTGCCCCGGCCGAAGCGTCCCTAGCGACGGGAGCAGAGGGTTCCACCCACTCTTTCCTTTCGATCGGTTAGGAACCGTTGCGGAGCTTTGGAAGTTAATCCCGCCCCCAGGTGTTGTTACTGTTTCGGGCTTCCGCCTTACTCCTGGGAACAGGGTCTCAAATATTATCCACTCCAAGTTCAGGACTTGGCACCGTCAGCTGGCTCACAGTTGGGTGAAATTTGGAGCCACGCAGAGATGCAAAATGCAATCCAAGATCTAAAATTATGAGCTTGTCATCATATGTAGACAAAATATTATAGATCAGACTTTCTTATCTCACTCTAAAACAATGTTGTTCAGGACAGAAATATCAAGGTTATTTCTCTGGTGACTGAAGGCCCATTTTTGCAGGAGACTACCTTAAAACAGAAGTGTCAGGTAATGGTCTCGTGACCAAAACCAATTATTTGAAAAATGATAACTTAAAGGCAAATTATTGCTAATGTTTGAATGTAAGGAAGACTTTATGAATTTTTCAAAGGAAAAAAATCAAAGAAAATATTTTTAAAGACCTCTTTTGGTCCCAAGTGCTTGTTTTTTAAACTTTTTACTCCCTTTCTCCCTTCCTTCCCTGCTCTCTAAAAGTAAATAAATAATTTAAAAAAAAACCTTTTTACTTTTTAAGTTTCAGTAAGCACACATTGAAAGACCTTGACTTGTTGAAGCTGCCTTTTGTAAATGGTAAAATATATGTGGACACTTAGAAAGCAAAGTTTTACACGAAAAACTTTTCTTCCAATGAAATCATCTGGTAAGATACTTCATATATAGTTAGCTTTCCCTTAAAGAGGTCATCTCAAAAATGTCACAAATGTACAAAGTGATATAGACTCAATAATCTCTAGGATATCACTGACTTGTTTCTTAATTAATATATTATGAAAAATTTTAAAGGGCATTCTGGACATTGTTTTAAAATGTAATTTAATCATTGAATTTAGGTGAAGGGAAAGAAGGAGAGAGAAATCCTGGACACTCATAACATGACAACAGCAACAAAAATAACAACGAAAACATTTATTGAGTGTCTTCTGCATGCCAGGTACTGTCCTTAGTGCCAACAATGGATTATATCCTTAGCATTTGTGCTAAAATTAACATCCACCAACAATTTGACATTATCTAATATCTAAAAAATATGAAAATCCAAGCAGCCCAAGAATGAGAAGAAATTCATTTTTCTTAAGCTATTCTAAATGATAAGGGACATAGGTCTCAGTATTCTCTATTATCTAAAGTGTATCTCTAAGTCCCTCCTGAAACTGAGCTAATTGAGCACAAGAAAAGGACTTAGAAAAGTTGCAGTCATTTAGTGTGTACAAAAAAATATTGCCCTGGCTGGTGTAGCTCAGTGGATTGAGCTCGGACTGGGAACCAAGCAGTCCCAGTTCGATTCCTGGTCAGGGCACATGCCTGGGTTGCAGGCCAGGTCCCCGTGAGGGCCATGTGAGAGGCAACCATACATTGCTGTTTCTCTCCCTCTCTGTCTCCCTCCCTTCCCCTCTCTCTAATAGTAAATAAAAATAAAATCTTAAAAATATATATATAAATATATGCTTTACTATGATAATATTTATTCTTTACTGTGTTCCAGCCCTGTTCTAACTTTATATGTATTATCTTATTTAAACATAATGACAAATCAACTAGGAAAGTAGCATAAGCATTATTCTCAAAATAGACAGAATGAGCCTAAATGGACTGGCCAGTCTTAAAGATAAAAAAAATAATAGTAACATGGCTTACTACAAAGTTTGAAGAGCCAGATGCCATTAATTATGAAAATTAGCTTTTATTAGAAAAAATATGTCGAATTGTGAATGGGAACATGGGTTGGCACAAAAGAAAGGATCAAAAGGGATGGCGTACTATGAGATGTGGAGGCAAGGAAGACCAGGGCCCATGTAGGGGAGAGCGCACATTGTTTCCACAGTTGGGAGGGACCCAGGAAAGACAGCAGGAGAAAGGGAGCCAACTAGGGGAGGAGAACTGGGAGGAAGACTTCAAAAGCTAGGCTGAAAGGTTTGCAAAAGGTAACAACTATACCCTTGAATAAGAGAGGGATACAATGGAAATGACTTTGCTGATTATGCACTACTGAAAGAAAGTATCTCACTATTCCGTATTAGCACTAATTGTATTTGCTTTTTAGTTCTCCTCCACCAAGATTTCATTGCTTTTAAGAAATAGTAAATCATCTAGGGAATCATTGAGCCTATTAAACTACAGCACTCCGATTAACTAACACAGGACCCGTGTGTTAGTAAAATGTTAGGTCCCTGTTAGCCTGTACATCATTCATTGTGACCCATTGTGACTGTGCATGTTCAGCGAAAACCTCATTAAATTTACCATTTGGTCAACAGCTCCTTGATGAAATCATCTCTAAAGCATCTAAATTTACACAATCACAAAAACATTTTCAGGCTAGTAATACCTTCCAACTAAAAACACTGAGAGTGATTTCAACAAATCAGTTTCTCTATAAATATTGAAATAAAAAATGTGTAAGTTTAGACTTGTTCCTCACAGAAGGACTTGAATGAGAGGAGGCCTAATTCAAGTGCCTTTTTCTTTTTTTTTTTTGCTTTAAGTTCAGAACCATTTGCAGACCCGTGTCTGAGAAATTACACAAAAGGATGGCAACAAAGAAAGTAATGAGCTTCAGTAAGTCTCTGATTCCTATTGCAAAGTCTTTGTTATGATCTGGAAATACTTTGTTTTGGATCCATTCCTACTTACCCAGGACTTTTCAAGATTGAAACCTGGCATTTAGCACCAGATCTCCAAGAAATTCCACTCTTTGCAAAAGGACTAGAAAATACTACGTACATTCACAACAGAACTACAAAATGTGAGAGAGAAGAAACATACACTATGTAGGAATAACAAATATAGGCCATATTCAGCTTAGTGACTGAGTAAAAAAAAATGGTACCATGTAAAAATAAAGGTCACAGGCATGTAGGAAAATCTAAGCATAAGCATCTCTTTGAAATAAATAGGCTTTCATACTGCACAGATGAAAGTATGTAAAATAATTTCAAATTAATCTCTACACGTTTCTATTTCCAAATAGTGAGCAATATACATGATATCCAGGGAAGTCAGTAGGAAACACAGTTTTGCTACTGCTGACATGATAGGAAGGGGAATGCCTTGCTTATTATGTTAATAAGGTGCTTGATACTCTGAGTAAGAACTTGAGGCTCCATTAAAATGGACTTAATAATACATTACCACATTGTAAGAAAGAAAAACATATGTGCGCCCCAGTAAGATTAGAGATTTGTGTCTGATGTTGCCCAATTCCTTACTAAGTTTCTGTGGATTGCAGGTGAGGACTATTGCTTAATCATCGGCCAAGGAGAGCTCTTCTGTGCTTTGTAACAATGATGACACTGAATTTACCTGAGCTGTTTACTGTGATGAGATCACTGGACTTCCACACTGTCTCAGTTATTCCAAGGTGCTCCAGTTCTGGTTCTACAGCTTCTCTGTCATAGAGACACATGAGTTCACATGCCGTAACTCATAAATCTTCTTCTGTATCTGACAGTGTACGAGGAAGGATCCAGAAGAAACACAAGCATAAGATGGAACTGCTCCCAGGAGTGGGGTTGGCAGGTGTCAGCAGGTGCTAAAGGTTGAAAACTATTACTGTGCTATGCGGGGTAGAGGATGCATGTCATAGCCACAACCATCCCTTTTGAACAGCGGGAAACTTGGGCTCTCCCAGTGGCTCCATAAGGTTTTGCTTATAATTTCACTGAAAATCCCCTCAACCTCTTTGCCCACGTGGAAATCAGGCTCTACCCTAAAACACCGCTTCTCCTGATGGGCGCAGCACTCTCGGAAAACAGAACCCAGGAGAAGATGCTCTCAGTGCAGGGCTGCCAGTGGCAAGTACCGGCTCAACACTGGCCCACATCTTACTCGGTGTTTTTCCTTTAGTTCACTCTTAAGTTCTATAATGGCTTTTCCTACCTTTTCTGCTGTCCTTAACCCTATATCCTCCTGTCTCAAAGCAGATAATTTTAACTCCTGCTCCACAAAGGAAGTAAAAGTAATCAGATCAGTTATTCTGTGGTCAAACTTACATATCAATCATTTACTTCTTCTCTTGTTTCAAAGGAAGTATTTTACCTCCTCTTAGACATTTATTCAACACAGAAGATTCTCTCCTTCTTCCGTCTCAGGATTTGACTATCCCCTCTCTCTACTATAACGTGAATTTATCTCTTCTCTCTTCTTTTCTCTACTCTTTCCCTCTTTCCCCCCACCTTCTTTCCGATTTTAAAAACAAGCAGAGAATCCCCAAAACAAATGTCCCTCAATTCCACAGCTTACTTCAAAGTAGCGATAGGCTATTCTACCTTGCACAACAAAGCTTCTTCAAAGAGTTGGCCACAGTCAGCATCTCCATTTTCTTACCTTCCACTTCATGCCCAGCACGTTCCAGTCTAGTCTTGCACTCTGTTCCATGAGACTTGTTCACCGAAGTCAGTCATGCCGTTCTTGCCCTTAAGGTCAATAGACCTTTTTCTGTCCCTCACACTGCCTGACTCTCTGGGGTGTTTGACCCTGTGACAATGTCCTTCTCTTCAAAACTCTCTCTTCACTTCCCTCACATTATCGTGTCCTAAGATTTGTTGGTTGGTTGGTTCACTGGTTGGTTGGTGTTTCACAAGCTGGTTTTTTTTTCCTCAGTTGTCTGTACTGGTTCCTCTTCTGCTTAACTAGCTTTTAAGAGTTGGAGTCTTGGGGTTCTCTTCTAGACCTTTTCTGCCTCTACACTCTCTTACTTCGAGACAATATCTACATTCATAACTTTACTTATGTCCTACATGCCTATGGTTTCCAATCTATAAAATTAAGCTGGTCACTCTCCTAAGCATCAGACTCCAAACCCACCTGTCTATCAGACATCACTGGGGGTATAATATGTACGAAATTGAACTTTTCTCTTCCCCTGCTCCTTAACCTGCTCCCCGCCCCCAGTGTTCCCTCTCTCAACACATGGTCTCCCCTCCTCTCGCTGGTTCATGGCAGAGACCTGGAAGACAGTCTGGATCTTTGCCTCTCCTTCATCCCTGAAATGTATGGCCTGTTATTTCATTCAGTCTTCCAAGTAATTTCCTTAAAGGCTTCAATTCTCCCCAATCTTATATCCATTGCACCTCTACCTAAGCCAGAGACTAACATCTAGACTCCAAAATTAGCCACTTTGGACACCTCTGCGCTCCACTCTTCACGATGCAGTCAGAGGGATTGTTTAGAACACAGGTCTGGTCTCACCCCACTCTGCTGAAAAACCCCACTGGCTTTCCACTGTGCTTGGAATAACTTTTTCTTCGTCTTCTTTTTTTAACATGGCTTATAAGGACCTTCGTGTTCTGACTCTTCCTCTGACAGCCTGCACCTCACAGACTATGTGCTCCAGCTACTCTGGACTGCATCCAGTTTCCAAGAAGCCACCACCTCTATTACCACTAGATTTTAAAACATGCTGTTGTCTCTACCTAGAACGTTCTTTCACAGTACACACTCTTTTTCACCTAGAGTTTCCTATTATCAATATAGGTGTAAAAATAGAGGTATAGTACTTAATCTTCTCTTATATGTTTCCAGAACACTTTCCACTTCCCCCAAATTATTATGAACATCTCCCTTATGGTAAAGTATTTGGAAAATGGCTGATTCCATGGCCAGATCTGTGCACATGAGGGCAGAGACGTTATCATCTCTGTTTAGCACTGAATTTCCAGCATCTGACATGGTACCTGAAGCATAGTGGGTCCTCAAAAGTGTTTGTTAAATAAAACAGTTTCCTAACTGTTTCACTCATTCATTTTGGAAACTACTTGGTAAAAGGCACTACATTTCATGTGAGGAATATAAAGATAACCTAAATTTTATCACCTACATTTTAGAAAAGTACTTTACTAATATAATAATAACTGAAGACGAGCATCGTACAAACTCGGAGCAGCTAAAAGTCACTTCTAACTGGAGGAATTTAAAGAAAGTTTAAAAGATAACATGGCCTTTTTAGTAAATGTGCACTATTGAGACAGGGCTCCCTGGGGCTCTGAATAAATCTCCAAGTAGATGGATCGTTTATGCTAAAGTTCCAAAATAAGAAAACAAGACTCAGGGAACCTTGAGGTTCAGGGAAAAAATCACCAGGTAAATATGATCAGAGTACAGGGTGTGATTTGTCAATTTAAGGAACTTTCACTGTATTCTCCAAGCAAAGGCAAACAAAAAAGAGTGTTTGTGAAGAACTGTACTTCAGAGAGATTATCCTTAGAGTAAGAAGTAACTGGAGAGGAGGCTAAGATCAAGTCAGACATTCTGTAGTCAAATATGTGACTTACGTAACAATCCTTTACTTGTTCCCTTTTGTTTCAAAGGAAGAATTTTGCCTCCTCTTAGACATTTATTCTGCACAGAAGTGTTCTCTGCTTCTACCTTCTAAGATTTGAATATCCCCTCTCTCTACTACAACATGAATTTTTCTCCCCCTCCCTCTCCCTCTCCCCAGCCCCTCCCTGTCCCTGTCCCTTCCTTCCTCTCTCTCCCCCTCCCTCCCTCCTTTCCCCCAGTGGTAAAAGAGGGTGGCAGTGGCTTCTTTGAAAACTGAAAGCAGCCCAGCATGGTTGACCAGTAATCTGTGAGAGGAAGGGTGTCAGAGGAGAGGCAGACCATGAAGGGCCTTATGAGCCATGTTAAAATTCCTGTGTATTTAAGAACAGTTGTAAGAAATGTAAATTCAAGAAATGTTTGGGGAGGAATTTTACAGAGGTGGAACTGATTTCAAGTTCAATACACACATTTCATCCTCAAGTTGGATTCAGAAGATTTTCACCTTAGATTACACATTTGCCTGCTCTAAATAAGATATACAACAATGTGATTGTTTTTAATGAAATCTTGCTGGTACTTAATAAACTCAAATAATGAGGTACTGACTTGAAGATGAAAAAATTCAGATAAAATTTCAGGAGAAAAGAAAAAATGACATCTTTAAAACCCCAGAGAAGAGGTGGAACCACAACTGCCTCTCTGAGGGGGTATATTTAGCGCATCTAAACTACACAGTGACCTCTACAGAATTCCTGAGAGAAGAGGTTTGATCTATTTTAAACCAACATCTTCTTTCTAGTCTCTGCACAGCAATGTCAGAGCTTATCAGGTACTCAAGTATTTTTGCAGCCATGGTAATGATACAATCCCAGTCACAACTAAGCCAATACAGAAAAGCGGGAAAAAATACCAGACTATGTAGAAAAACCGTTAAAGGAAGAGATGCTAATCCCATTAAGACCTAATTCAGTCATTGTACTTGGCTTTACTACTCCAGGATATCAAACATTCTTCTGATTACAGATAAATTAATCACAATAACTGCAATAAAGAATGTTTAATCCATCATTCCCTCTGACTTTTACTTATCAAAGCAAAAGTAAAACTTATTCGCTTGGCAACAATTTAACATAGCCAGGTCAGGCATGGTGCTAGGCCCTGAAAGTGCTGCAAATAAAATAAATAAAGCCTGTTCGTGTCTATCTTCAAGGATATTATAATTTTGTGATGGGAAATAAAAAGCCTGAGCAGGTAGCTGGTTGAGTGAAAGAAAAGGAGATGAACTAAGCAGATTTTGGGAAACAGATTCGTAAATAAATAAGAAAAATAAAATTTTATAGGAGCTATGATAAAAAATAGTTGCAGTGTACAGAGTAGAATATAGGTGAGAAAAATTGATTCCATGTATAAATGACAGATTTAGAAAGAATGCACAAATGTTGTAAGAAACATTTTCTGATTTTTAAGAAATCAAAAAATAATTTTGCCTTTTCTAAAAGAATGAGATAGGACTGAATGATCTTGAAATCACATCTAGGATCAAAATTCTATGATATTCTTTCTTTTTATCTTCACCTGAGGATATGTTCACTAATTTTATAGAGGAAAGGGGAGAGAGAAAGGGAGAGAGAAAGAGAGAGAGAGAGTGAGAGAAACATCAATCAGTTTTCTCCTGTAAGCACCCATACCAGGGGATCGAACCTGCAACCATATCAAACTTGCAGACTTTTGGTGCTCAAGATGATGCTCCAACCAAGCCACTCGGCAAGAGCTATGATATTCTTTTATACCATATCTGTTCATTAAGTGTTTGGGTTTAACCTAAAGAAGCCTCAGAATAGACGGAAAGGGTAGAATTATTCCTCTATAATGCTCTTCGCTGGGGGTAAAAAGGCATATTGTACTAAATTATTTTATGGACACTAATCTCAACATGCTAGGTAACACTCATATTGTTTCATTGTGTCTGCTTTCTTGTTTAAAAAAAAGTCTTCTTTCGCATCTTCTTCCCTGTTCAAAATTTTACCTTCCCTCCCCTTTAACCACCTCCACCATTGCTCCCTGCCTTCCGCCCAATACATCGATGTCTATGCAATGGTTTAATTTTTACATACAAAAACAGGTAAGATAGATACTATTTTTAAGAAAATTCAGACATCACTAAAGCTAACCCTAGACACATAAGCTTAACAGTAAATAAATTAACATCCTAGAGTATATTTATGAAGAAAAATAAAAGCTCTTATAAATGGACACTATTGCCATTTGTCAAATGATGTGGTTAATATTAGTCAAAAGAACCCCAAAATACTGATTCCAATGACCGAGAGTGATGTTTGTGGCAGCTGTTGTGTCTCAGCAGGAGGCACTTTAAATGTGAACTTATTGTAATGAACACAACAGGAACACATGTATACACGTGAACACACTGTGTACTTGTGTGACCATATCAAAGAATCCCCAGTTCTGACATTTTCTATCAGGGCCTCATAACATTCTTTATTTTTCAGGTTCTTTCTGCCTTTCTCTGAAAACTTCTTTTCCATGCCCATTCAGAATATCTACTGTCATATGAGTAGTCCAATATAGAAGTACTAGCCCACATCTATTTTTTTCCAAATTATTGCTGTTTTCAGACACTAGCATCCGTGTTGGTGTCTCGGATTTGCATTACAAAACACTGAGACACAGGAAGTACAGGCAGCAAAGGGACTGAAATATAAGTCTATAAAATTAAAATTTTTGTTTAATCAAAGCTTTAAAATATGGCTCTAATGCGTGCTTATCAATCACCAAATGCATTAATAATGATAGCTTAGGCCTCTGTTTATGACACCATGTATAACGCACCGTGTTTCTAATATTCCCCTTTCCATTTATTATTTATGAGTCAATTACTGGATTTGAGGGGGTTTATAAAGGGCTGATAATAAAAATGTATTGCAAAGTAGTCTGAGAACCTTTCATAGTAACCACTCTAGAGAACAAAACAGGTTTTTACTCCATGTTCTTTCAGAAGGTTTCCCAGTAGATTACATATTCCAGAAGCATATACATGTAGCATAGAGTAAGTTCCTGATTTTTCTTTAGAAAATGTAGTTTAAGAATACTGCCCCTGATGAACTGAGCCTCTGAACCGCAGGAGGTGCTGTCCACACGCAGCGCCCTTCACCGCCTGGCCTGCCTCCAGCTCTGCCGCCAGGGTCGTCACCGAACGGAACGACGATCCCTCGGGCCTGCGCTCCTCTGAAAACAGCTTCAATTTCAACAGACCCTGAGAGCCAAAGAAGGCAGCCCAGTGGACCAGAGATAAGCCTTCGGGATGTCTCAGTCTCCAAGTGGACTTGTCACCAACAAAGAACCTGAAGTCCAAGACGCTTCGGGAGAAACAGGAGTTAAATGAGCCCCCAAAAGAGTCCACTTCACTCCTGGTTTGCAGAAATCCTGGAGTCTAAGGAGAAAGGAGACCCCAACAAGCCCTTGGGATTCAGAAGTGTTAACACAGGTTAACAAACATGGCACCAGCATTGCTGGTGTATTTGTGCAGCTGCACAGTCATCACCACCTCCCTGGGTGTTACGCGTGCACCAGTGTGGCACAAACCTGAAACAGAAGGGCCATTTCCTCGCGGAAGAGCAAATCTACTGTGAAAACAACACCTGGGAGCAGGTCTTGCCACCCAAAATCTAGACAGGGTCGCTGTGTTTCCAAAAGAACCAGCAGATCTGACCACACGCAATTCTCTACCTGGACCGTGTTGCTACTTGTTCTCATGCTCTGGCCCTCTCTTCTCTCGGAAGTTCTTACTTGCTTTGGTTTCGTCCTTGTTCATTAAACTTCGCTTCCTTCCGCCTTGTTAACTGACCAGCACTGCTGTGTGATGCCTGCTTTTGTAATAAATGGAAGACTGTTCTTGTCCAGTGTCCGGATGACAGCATCCCTGTGTCCTCTCTTCACTCAGTTCACCTCTGCTGCAAATGAGCAGAAGCCAAACATGAGCCAAGCAAAATTTAGTATGTCTAACATTAATTTTGTTTTTACTCAATGAATTTATACACTCTAAAAAAATAAGAAATAAAATAAAAAATTTTAAAACAGAAAAAAAAATACTGTCTTTAGTTTGATTAAAAATATAATGTTTGCTTTGAAGCATTACTGCAGTGGCAGCTATTAAGAGCAATGTGACTATTGGCAATCATTCTAATTAACTTAAATCACTCAGTGTTTCCAAATAATTACTAATACACAGTGGAAAACCTGATTTTTCATTTTAAACAGCCTAAAAATATGCTAAGTAATTTAAATAAAGAATTAAAACTCCTACAGATTTCTAAAATTTTGGCCTGCATAATTATTCAAGGGTGAAGAATTATATTATTTTTATGAAAATTTATTGACCACTCTAATATACATGATTACATAACTAATTTGTTCCTCCACATGTTAATCAATCTTAATTAATAGCATTTTTTAGGTGAATGTAATTTCTATGTAGGTCTTTGGATAATAACAGAACAAAGTAATTAAATCTTCTGATAGATTAAGAAAAATTATTTAAGATAATTTTCCTGAGAAGCCAATATTTAATAGATGTAGTGCTAATTGAGGTTTTAGATAAATCAAGGTCCAATTATGTTTATTTGATCAGAAACCATAATCAAATCTTGTAACTCCTTTGTATCTTACTTTCTCTATTGAGAGATGATGATAAATTACAACTTCCTTCAAGTCATAATTAAACAGTGAGGTTAATTGAGAGAAATGAGCTACATGAAACAGAATCCATCTTTACTGCTCTTTATTTTAAGTCATGAGCTCTTCAAACCATGAGGTCTGCACCCAGGACATCAAATGACAGCTGGCTTCCAATCACTGTTCAGATTCTTGGTCCAGAACCTATTGTCCTGAACTATATACCATGTCCCAACCAGTATCTGACATTTACACTGCTACTAAACGTTTGTATACTTTCATTTACAATCTAACTTTGCTTTTCTGTCCTATATATTACCCTACTTTCCCAGTTATGACCTTGGCCATTGCTCTGGCCTGGAGACGGATTTTTATTCTATGTTGTTTCCTTTCCCTGAGTAATGCATTTAACCCGACCTCCTGTGGGTGGCGCTGCTGCTCGCATCTCGACCGCCTGAAAGCAGGATCTAAAGGCCGCTGCTTCTGTGTCTGCCAGGGCAGTCCTGTAGGAACAGCTTTACTCACAGGTGAAGGACATAATAGGGTGTGGTTTGAAGGGCATCAAGCCTGTCGGCAAAAACTCCCCTGGCAGCTTACCTGAAATGCCAGCCAAGGATCATTAACGTTGCTCCTTAAAATAACTTGGTTGTTTTGAATCTGAATCCTCCTACCCTCCACTCCTACCTTTTCCTATTGAAATGATTGTTTTCCTACAGATTATTGAGAAATCAAGTTTCCTCAGAATTTCACCAATTGTGATGGTGATTGGTAAATAAAAAAATTTTGTTTCTTATAATCAGTTTATCTCCCTTTCATTCTACTTAGTATTTTGAAACAAAAGAAAAGAATTTTTTGAAAAAAATTTACCTCCTCACTCAGGACCAGAGATTGTGTGCACAGAAGAGGAGACTGGCCCAGAGATGAAGGTAACAGAAGTAATGGAAACTAGCCAAAATGATAAAAATCCAAGTAGACACATAGGAAACAGTATCCAGACTGATCCTCACCAGGGGATTCTACTTCCTAAAACCTTGGAGGTTCTGAGTTTATTTCACTGTAGATGTTGTTTCCCTTATAAATGCCTTCTGAGCAGGGGTAAATTTTAACAGAATTAAGCCTTTTGTTGCCTGGGTAAAGGAACACAGTAAATGGATCATCAAAGATGCATTTGATTAATTCATTAAGCTAGTTACCGCAGCACAGCACTTCCTGGAAAAAAAGAGGACTTAGGACTTAGACCTGTTGATTTGGGGTAGGGAAGGATGAAGTGAATCAAAGGAGAGAACCCGGTACAGGGGAGGTAGCCTGTTGTGGTTGGAAATAAGAGCAACCAGGGATAAACGTGGGGACCTGGTGTGATTGGGGTGTTGGGAAGAAATCACCAACATGACTGAGAGATGCCTAAGGAGGGAGCAGAGGAGACCAAAAGGAGATCTTAACTAACTTTACCATCTTGCCCAGGGTTACAGTTAAATTGTTCTGAAAATACATCCTCCTTGCAGAACAGAGCAAGCAACCATGGAAACATACAAGAGGATGCTTTCTAAGGAAGAGTCGATATCTACTCCCAGGCCCACCCCCAATATTCGCATGACCTGGAGCCCACTCTCTCTTCTCCTCTCATCCTTGACGCCCACCCTCGTGAACACCCCAGGGCCAAAGGTTTAATCTGGACTGATCACCACTCAGGCCACGTCCATATACCTGCAGTGTGGGGGCTTTGTTAACAGGGAATTTTGGAATCCCAAGTACCCAAAATCTAGTCTAAAAGGAAAGGATTGGGTCCAGGTAGACTTGTTCTTTTGACCACTTAACTTCTCAAATAAATTGGGAGGGTCAGTGTAAGAGAGGAAGATACACTTAAAAATCATGAGGCTGTGCTTCAACTTCTTCCTCCCTCCCCACCACGAGGAAGCAGACTGACCTTGAGCAGGGCTGAAGCTCAAGAGAGAGCCATTCACACAATGACCTGTGTCCCCTTATGTGACTACAAACATTGCCAGCCTTACTGGGCTACAACCACATGGTTTCTCGTGTGTATTTGGTCATTTTTTTTTTTTCTTCAAAAGAGGATGAAAAAAAACAGATGGACTAGAATTTAACAGTCTCCCAAGAATAACAAAACATCTTGTCATCTCACTTTTCAAACTGGAAGGAGTTTGCAGCTGTTTAGATTTATGACTCTATACTATAGGTTGCCCAACCTCATATTTCCACCAGTGACCTTGCTGCAGCGCTGTATACACACACAACCTCCATTTGAAGTGTTTTTCAATTCAAGGCGTAGGAGACTTTATTAATACTCCACGTAGAAAAGCAGGTAACGTCTCAGCGAGTGAGAAAGCATTGTAGTAAGTGCAGATATGGGTAAAATCTCTGACTTCTTTGGAAGAAAGGTCAAATGTGTTAACTTCGGCTCTCTAGATCATGAGAGAATAATTGAGTTTACAGCTTAAAGAACATACTTTATTTTACAGATGAGGAAACTGAAATCCAAGCTGAGAAATCTAGATCGTATGTTGTATGCTCTGTACTTATAAATATTTGTTGAATGGCCCAAAGCCACGGATAGTGACAGAACCAGTGGTAGAAGCCAGAAGGACTCCTAACCCCTGGTCAGCTTTTTGCAGTACTCATCCTCACATTTCCCCTGCCGGATTGGGAAATGCATGAAGAAATAATCACAGTCATGTAGGTCCAAAATCCAGTATGTAGAGGGAGGCGGGGAAGCAAAAAAAAAAAAAAAAAATACACTTCCAGTCATGGAAATGTATTTTTGTAAACTTAATAAAGGAACCATAGTGCCAGTTCTTTCAAAGGGTGTAATGAAACGCCCCTGCCAAAAAAGGAAGCCATTTTAACCTTCTGCTCAGATGCGTTTAGAAGTGTTTCAGATTCTTCAGCATGCGCGCGCGCACGCACACACACACACACACACACAGAGTCCTGAGGCATATCCAAGTGTACCTAAAACCCCTTTGCTTCAAAAGAATTAGATAAAAATCTGACTTACTATAACTTCCTATGTACCTCAGCCAATGACCTATGCTGATTTTATTTTGAAGTAGAAAATATTTTATCTAAATACATTAGTTACTCAAGACAGGGAACTGGGTTCAATGAGTCTTTTATTAACAGTCTATTGCTTTTTAAAATAATACAACGACAGATCTGCTGAAAGTATGGAGTCACGCTCCACCAAACCGATGTTCCAAATGTAACTCCATCTGCTTGATACTTTGACATTTTAGGTCTGAAAAAGCACAGGGTGAAAGATGGCAAAGAGCAGGGAAATTTTAGTTCAGACGTGAAACAGCTCACTCAGAACAAAGCTTTAGGGAAGCAGAATCCAAAACCACTGTGACTAATACATTTTTTTCAGATTTATTAAGTAGAAAGGCTCAGAGGCCAAAGAGGGGCAAGAGGCCCACAGAACTGTCCCCTGCGCCAGCTCTTCAGGATTCTGGGGCCGTGCCCTAAGACTATTTTCATAGCTGGGCAAGAATGATAGGATGGAAATGTATAATTCACGGTCAAGATCATACTTTCTGAAAATAGTATTTTGTACTGAGGTATCAACAAAAAATATATAAGGGTTACGCCAACTGTTTCTCTGGATAAGAAGCACCTGTTTAGAAAAGAAAAATGTCTAAAGAATTTGTTCTCCTATTTCACATCCCCTGACCTTTTCAACCATTAACTTCACAATGCTAGCAAGTGACAAACTAAAGTCTGAATATGTATTTTGGAAGTATGTCGGATGTTTATTCATTCAGACCAAATGAAGTTCTCTTCAGAAAACAGTCTGAAGTATTTCCTTATTTTTCACAGGTATAACTTCCATGTTGGAAGGCTGAATACTTAATATTCTAAGTATGTGATTATTGCTTCAGAAATCATTCTTTTTAGTACAGGCTTTGTTGAAATATAATTCACATACAATATGATTCACAAATTTAATGTGTTTAACTCAGTGGTTTTTAGTATATTCACAGTGTTGTGAAACCAATCAACATAATCAATTTTTTTAAAGATTTTATTTATTTATTTTTAGAGAGGGGGAAGGGAGGGAGAGAGAGAGAAAGAAAACATTGGTCAGTTGCTTCTCATACATTCATGAGGAAGCGGGCTGGATATTGTCAGATGAAGATAAGCAAATATAGTCACAGAAATAGAAAAGCAAAGGCAAGACAAAGGACCACAAGATGAAGGGAAACACACTTATCTAGTTAGGTGGTAGAATTGCGTACCTGCAGGGGAGGAATGGAGGAAAGGGCTGGGGATGTAGAATGTGATAGAGAGTAGAGGGCTCTAAACATCAAAGAGGGGACTGAGTTCAGAGGCAATCCTCTGGCCTCCAGAACCCAGGAATACTACAAGGACGGTGACCATGAAGTCTCTCCAAGAAAATGTTCAAGTTTTATCTGGAAATTAGGAGGGAGACACACACACAGAGACAGATGCTATAGTTAGAGTGAGAGTAAAATCACTCAGCAGAAGGAACTAAATTAATCTGTGACATAACTTCAGCTCTGTTCTGAGATGTTTTGGATTCTGTGCTTCTGTACAGGAAACACAAAGAAGGTTGAAGCAATTAGTCCTCTAGTCTGGTTGGTTGTACTTCATATTTTTAACAATTACTCACTGGCACATTGTTTAAGAGCAACTTTAACTGTTTAAAAATGGTCATCAAAAGCATATTAAAATTTGGCAGAGTTGATAGGCTAAGTTACCAATAAATCATAATAAAGCAAACCACAAGAATGCTTACTTTCAAGTGACCTATCAGAATATGACCCCTATGCCGTATTTAAACACTGCTGATTGTAATCTCAGTGAAATGCTGGAGCATCCGTAATAGTAAAGACATAGGAAAATCTATACAGAATTGACTCCAAAGCCTTAGCCGTTAACCAAAATGATCAGAATTTTAATTTTGGATCCACCCTTTTGTCGGTACATAACTTTGGGTAAATCACAAAATTTCTTGTAAGCCTGTTCTCTTATTTGTAAACTGAAAGTAATAAAGTACCTAGCTTATGAGGTATTTTAAAGGCTGAAATGAGAAAATGCACATGGAAAAATTTAGCTCAATGATTGGCAAAAGGTAAGTTCTCAAGCTGACTTTGAATACTAATCCTGCTCTTAACCTACTTATCTGAAAATCTTAATGAGTAATTTATATGTTTTTTACTCACATTTATTTTAATTATAATTGAGAGCTAATTATAATACACTATAATTTCCTCATTTGTAACATATGTATTGATACTGTTTATTATTGATATTAATAAAGCATTTTAAATTTAATATATATACAATATATTATATATTTTTCTATATATTATTTATACACTATATATAAAGTATATATATTTATATATAGTCACCCCTTGGTATCTACGAGGAATTAGTTCCAGAACCCACTGAGTATACCAAAATCTTCAAATGTTCAAGTGTCCTATATAAAATTAGATAGTATTTGCATAAAACCTACACACATCCTCCCACATATTTTAAATTATCCCTGGATTACATACAATACCTAATGTAAATGCAGTGTAAATATTTGTGATACCATATCATTTGGGGAATAATGATAAGAAAAAATGTCTGTACATGTTCAGTACAGACGCAACTGTGGTAGGCCTAACCCCACAGGACACATCAGCGACGGCATAACCTTTTCACCCAAATATCTATGATCTGAGATTAGCCAAATTTATAGTGGGGAACCAAGCCACAGCTCTGAAAGGTCAACTATCTATAAAGTATATATAAAGCTATATATATAGTGTGTATGTATATACATATACATATATACTATGTATGAATACATGTATATATGTTTATACTGTATACATATGCACTATGTATAGTGTGTATTCATGGTCATACAATTTTGCAACTTTTCCACCTTAGCACTCAGTTTATTACCTCCTTTACTCCCAGGAAAGCCATATTTTCTGGACGGAGGACTAGCAGATAACAAATCACAGCCCACATTGGACTACATACCCACATTGATTCATCAGCTACTATTATGTCTAGAGTGTGTCTTTTTCAGAGGCACTGAGCAAACACTAGAAGAGATATGACATGTCCATTTCATCTGTGTAACACCTAGAGATCTTAGCATAAAACCTAGGAAATAGCAGGAGCTCAAAAAATATTCAGTAAACAAAAACTACATCCTATTCCTGATAAAAAGATAGGAGAAGAGCCCTGGCTGGTGTGGCTCAGCGGATTGAGTACCTGTGAACCAAAGGATCACTGGTTCAATTCCCAGTCAGGGCATATGCCTGGGTTGCAGGCCAGGTCCCCAATGAGGGCACATGAGAAGCAACCACACATTGATGTTTCTCTCCCTCTCTTTCCCCCTCTCTTTCCATCTGTAAAAATAAATAAATAAAATCTTTGGAAAAAAAGAAAAGAAAAAGATAAAAGAGCCTCTGGCCAAGATGAAGACATACATAGATATGCTTCACATCCTCATGCAACCAAAAGAAGGATAACAATCAATTTGAAAACAAAAAACAATCAGAATTGCCAGAAAATTGAATTGTATGGAAGTCCAACAACCAAGCAAGTTAAAAACATTCATCCACACTGGTAGGAGGGGCAGAGATGGGAAACTAGGGCAGCAAGAATGTGTAACAAGCTGGCGCTGGCTGGCCAGGATATCCCACATTTGCATGCAAGTAAATGGGGAGTTACAACTGGGAGAGAGACAGATCGTACAACCCAGGGTTCCAGCGCGTGAAACTGAAGCCTTAAAACCTCTAACTGTAAAAACCTGTAGGGGTTGCAGCAGTGGGAGAAACTCCCAGTCTCATAGGAGAGTCCATTGGAGGGGTCCACAGGATCCTGGAATGCACACAAACCCACCTACCCAGAATCAGCACCTGAAATGGCACAATCCACTTATGGTAAGTGAGGGGGATGACAAAGTGGGGTGAGAACCAAGCAAGTGGCATTGTTCCCTCTTTGACTTCTCCTTCTCATATAGCACCACAATGCAGTGAAATGTGTTGCCCCACCCTGACAAATACCTAAAGCTCTGCCCCTTACAACATAAGAGGTATGCCGAGACAAAGAAATATGGCCCTAATGAAAGAACAGATCAGAACTCCAGAAAAATAACTAAGCACAGTAACTAAGCAAAATTTCTAAGCAACTTCAGAAAAACTCCAGGAAAATAACTAAAACTCCAGAAAAGTGACAGACAACATATCAGATGCAGAGTTCAAAACACTGGTAACAGGATGCTCACAGAAATGACAGTATGGTCTCAAAACAAAGGAAGAAATGAAGGCTACACAGAATGAAATGAAGAAAAATATATAGGGAACCCACAGTGAAGAGAAGGAAACCTGTACTCAAATCAACAATTTGGAACAAAAGGAAGAAATAGATATTCAATTGGAATAGAATGAAGAAACAAGAATTTTAAAAAATGAGGAGAGGCTTAGGATGCTCTGGGACAACTTTAAACATTCCAACATCTGAATCATAGTGGTGCCAGAAGGAGAAGAGGAAGAGCAAGAAATTAGTACTGGTTATTAATTCATTCCAGAATTCGTGACAAGTGCAGAAACCAACAAGCACTGAAACCAAAAAGTACCAAACAACACGAGTGATGGAGCCTTTTGTCTTGCGGGGCAGCATCGTGACTCACACAAGTTCTAGCAAGTATAACAAGTCCCGAGTAAGCACCGAGTGCTGAAACACTTTTTTCTCAACAAAATGCAATGAGTAGAGGGTCTGACAAGTTCTGAAGCCAATGAGTACAAAGATATGACTATAAGAAAAAAGTTCCATTGGGTATGCTGTAAACCAATATAAAATATTTTACTCTGCTTTAATACATAGTAATAATTTTACTGGTACTGTAGTGCTTTTATGCAATTTATAAATAAAGATATAAAATTTGAGATGTGGACTTAAACAATTTTTTATTAATAAGGTTAATTTTTAAAAGTTTGGGTACTTTGCAGGTAGGTATATTGCTGAAATATTTCTCATCTATCTACCTATTGATTTATCCATCCTTTTTTTCTTGCCTGAAATTTCTCTCACCTGAAATTTTTGCTTACATCTAGATATGATGGAAGAGAGGACGACTGAAGGTATAATCATCAGGGGACATAAAATGGGTCATGAGAAGTCCAAGTCATCGAATTCCCTAAGTCTCATAGGCAATCCACAAATTATATCATCAAAATAGCTCTACTTGTCAAACTTTTAATATGTATTTGAAATATCTCACTATATATGTATGTATGCATATATATATATATATATCCATAGAGGCATATGTGCATCGAGGTTTATTAAAAGAATATGAATATGAATGAAAATTGGCATTTATTGATTGACCTGTGCCAGAACAAAAATAAAAGTTTACATGAAACTCTCAAATGAGTTTTTCTGATTTAATAGTACTTGGAAACACCCCATATTTTGCCTTGTATAATGCTCACTTTTTTGCTCAAATTTTTGAGGGAAAATAAGGATGCACACTATACATGGATAGTACTAATTCTATAACCATATAAATGTTTTTAATTCTTTATGCTTATTCATTAAAAGTGTAACTACAGAAATCAATAATTATAACTGCATGCAAAATAATACCCTGGAATATGATAATCGGTTTTGTTTCTGAATGTAAATAAATAAATAATTGAATTAAACCATTAAAATGAAAGGTTTTTTTCCTGAAAGTTTGGGCCAAAAACATGGGTGTGCATTATACGTGGCAAAATACGGTATATGAGAGTAAGAGGGAAAAGAGAAAGTGGGAGGGAGGGAGCGAGATGGGAACAGAGGGAGATCTTTCATGCTACACCAGGAGGAATATTTACAACATTAAAGAGCAATAAACATAGAGGGCAAATCTGTCTCCTTTCTAAGTACTGCATTTGGAATCTGATCCTTGTCTGGTTTCCAAACCCAGCAGTTGAAACCAAGAATGATGAATGAACCATAATAATTGTGTGACACTCGTCATATGGTACCTTTCAGAATCGCATACTACCAG
Source organism: Micronycteris hirsuta (assembly GCA_004026765.1). Lineage (NCBI taxonomy): Eukaryota > Metazoa > Chordata > Mammalia > Chiroptera > Phyllostomidae > Micronycteris > Micronycteris hirsuta. The sequence goes on from PVJI01003671.1 coordinate 49,656, forward strand.
GAGCATCGTTTATGAGAGGAAAGGAATGTGCTATGGCTAAACCCTTCTCAGTCTGAGCTTAAGTTGGTTTCAGAATAAAAAAGAATCATGAAATCAAATGGAAGAATATCTAACAGCAGTCTAGAATGCAGCTGGAGAAGCTTCTTCTTTTCCATAGCTAAGTCCATTTCTTTCATGAAAACTTGATTTTATAGGTAACCTAAAGCACTGTTCTTGGTGGCTTTTGTGATTTTACATTGGAAGAAGTTAAGTAGACACTCTCAATTCATAGTGTGAACATAATTCTGGCAATTTCTGTATTTTCCTTAGAGCATCAATCTTATTTATCAAAAGTGAAAGGTTAACTTCAATAAATGAAGAGGTCAAAAGAATAAGACTCAAGAATTGAAATCTGTGAGGCATCAGACTATGTAGTTTCTTAATAATATATAAATGTACAAATGCCCACTTTGCATGAAACAAAAGAAAGTATGAGTACAGCTTATATTTTCGAGCTGGGAGTAAGCATGTTGAATACTACAGATGAGGAAAACGTACCGAGCATTTAAATGATCTGACCTCATTATAGAGTTTGTTAGTGGCAAAGCAGGTGCTCCAATGCAGATCGCTCACTCTGAGACTGAATTCTATCCATGAACCTTACTTACTATTTTCCCCTCCCACAGAGGATATCTGAAGAAAAAAAACACTACAGACTCTGTTTAAGAGTGTACAACTCTACTTGTGCATGGGTCCAGCGGCTCTGTAAAGGCTGCTGACCTGTCAGAGCAGGAATAACGGCAGTGGCCTTGCAATCTAGATGGTCTCCAAACTGTGACAACAGCTCTGATAACTCAGAGAACTAGTAGCTGTTATCATCCAGTATTTAATTAATTAAATTGTGTTTTAAAGGACTATCACTAACTTTCTCTTGTGATATTTTAAGTTTTGCAGTGTTCCAAACTTCAAGTCTCCACAATAGTGGTTCTCAACCCAAGTCACCCCATTAGAATCATCTGAGGTCACATTTTAACTATGAGACCCTGGGGCCCCATTTCAGGACAATGAAATAAGAATCCCTAGAGGTGGCCCAGAGTGGAGAGTTTTGTTTGTTTGGCGTTGGGGTCTTCGGTAGTAAGAAAAGGTGGAATGCCATTGTTAAAGGTGCCTTCCGAGTGATTCTGCTGTGCAGCTGGTGTTAAGAAGCACCCCAAGGTTTCTTCTGCCTACTATGAGCTCAGTTGTCCTTGTAAAAGACTCTAAGGGGAGTGACAGACGAGAGTCACAGCTAAAATCATAGGTCAATGTTCTTTCTACCCTTTTTGTGCCTTTCTTTAGAAGAATTGCTCTAGGAAAATATTCTCAAACTTTCCTGTTTATCAGAATCCCTAGAGGTCTTTTAAAACACAGATTTCTGCCCCCCACCTGGCCACCCCCGCCAACCCAGGGTTTCTGACTCAGTAGGTCTTGGATAAGACCAGAGCATTTCCATTTCTCAGGTGATGCTGTTGCTGCCACTCAAAGGACCACACTGTGAGAACCCCTACCCTGAGCAGTTGGTAAAAGCCAGGTTCCTTCTTCCATAACGATGTTTTCACAGATGGCAAGACTCTGACAAAACTCTCCCAAGTCCCCGTCTGATTAGTGCCCACCTCTTGCAAATAGATCTCCCTGTCAGTAGCTTTAGTAAGCTTCTAACTGATTTTACCAGCTAGACTCTGCCATCGGCTTTTAGTTCATAAATGTCAACCCTCTTTTTCCTTGAACCATTGTAAACACATTTGAACAGAGTAATTTACTAAAGACATGAAGTGTTTCCATAAATGCAGCCCAACGGTGATTGTTCTACAATGTCTCTTGTCTGTGCCATGTAGACACGAGAGGGCACACTGTGTTACATTTTGCCTCTTCACACTGTACAAATGAATGAGTAAAAACTCTCCTGATTTTCCTTCTGAATGCATTAATTCAAGGAACATGCTGCTACAGATAGGAAATGGATACCTAAAGTCTGGGGAAAGCCGGCACAAACTGAAATCAGGAAAACATGAGGATCATTTAAGATTTAGAATTAAAAAGGAACTGACATTTATTGAGTCCCTATCATGAACATCACACATTTTTAATTCACAAGACAGCAATCTGTGTTTTAGCAAGTCCTCCTGGCGATTCTCACACAGACTAACATTTGAGAACCATTGGTCTAAGAAAATAAATATTTGAATGTTGGTATTTTGAAAGAAAAAAAACCCACATTGGGGTTTTAACAGCTCTTGTAAGGTCTCCCCTGAAACAGAAGTACCTGTGAGGGAACCACGGTAGCTGGGAACTTTGGAGAGAACACCCTCAGGGTGGGGGTGGTGGGGGGAGCAAGGTACAGAGAAGAAATGAAGCCATCATTTATTTCAGGCAAGCTGCATTTATTTCAGGCAAGTGCGCCCTATTACTCTATGGGGGGGTCCTCAGGCTAAATACGCTAGAGGCCACCTTCTGGGGAGGTGGACAAAGGATGTTTTATAGACACAGTCTGCCTTTCAGCATCCCTTCTCACCCCAGGGAGTCCACCATTCTGAATGTTCTCAGTACTGCCTCACAAACATATTGAACATAGAAATGAATAGGTGAGGTTAGGAAAGAAATCTGGTTTGCAGGGAGAGGTAGTGGGGACAAAACAAGGAATGGAAGAAGAGAGCTGCCTGAGTCAGACGAATTCCTACTTAATTCTGATAGTCACTTCCTAGCTGGTGATCTCAGGCAAATTACTTAATCTAGCTCAGGCTTTGTCCTTATCTATAAAAGGGAATAATCATACCTACCTCAGAGAATTGTTGTAAGGATTAAAAGAGATAATGACTTGCTTGGCACCCAGTAGGAACCCAATTGTCCAAGGCAGCTGGCAGACCCAGCGCTCCCTCCAGCATAATGGAAGCAGTCCTACCTTTTTTTCTTAAGTAGCAGCTTTTCTTGATGGGTTTTTGCTATTCATTGTCTGCTTTGTCTTGCGTGAATAGAAATGACCAGAGAGGAAGAGCGTGATCCTCCCCTGAGAATAGGTGGGGACTGTTTACATATCAGCTCATTTGCTCAGCCTGTTCCCCAACCTTTCCAGGCTTTTCCCTCCAGCTCTTGCGTGGGCGGGGGTGGGGGCGCTGCCACAGGCATGTTACACACCCCTCCAGCACTCAGCCAGCTCTGCTTGGAGAGTTATTCTTAATTAGTCACTTACCTAGCATAACTCAGCAAATCTGTGTTTTAAGTAGAACTAGCCGGTATAGAACTTAAGGTCTCTATTTCCCATTTCACCTGAAGAAGGTGAAATGGACGGTTCAGAATGGAGGAGGCTTCGGTCTCGTTTTTGCTTCCATCTGTCTATTTCGGACGTGTGAGTTTTAGAAGTAAATACCTATAATGCTTAGATGAATTCTGTATGCCAGCTACCTGTCAAGTGCCATGAGTATTCAGCCAGCTACTGCATTATGTTTTGGTTTAAAGCCACTCTAAATGATTTATTGTTTTTAAATTATTTACGTGGCATTATTCCTTTCTTGTAAAATGCAAAAGGGCTGTCAGGAACAGCACGGCAGCAAGGTTATGAATGGTACTACAAGTAAATCAGGGTAATTAGAGGCTCCAAGTTGCAAATACTGACAAGTTCTCCACCAGCCACCACTTCACCTACGATAATAAAATTTGCATGATTTCCTGACATTATACTCACTACATGTTTTCACTGCACTCTCACTGTAATTACTTAGGGCATGATCTCACACTCATGGCAAGCAGAACTCTCACTGAACCCAGCCGTGACTATTGCAGATGCTTAGAATTAAAGCTGGTGGAATTAAGGGAAGAGTTCCCTACATAGCTTTAGGGATCTGTGATGTATCGACAGCATTTTGACAGCTTAGAAAAAGGGAAATGTTCTCAGCTACTCCTAAGCAATGATCAGATCAAATTATAATGAAACTTAGGTATATAAAAGGCAGGTTTGGGTACTGGATCTTGTGACGATGGGATCCCGCAATTTGTTTTAGAGTTCTTTGATGTAAAAAAAAAATCGAAGGCAATTTTAATCCCTGATGTCAAAGCACATCTAGGCATAACTCTAGGTATAACTATGGAAAGAAAAATTTTGTGTTATTCCTCAAAGAGCAGAATTAATAAGTAAAAGAAATTCAATACACCGAAAAAAATATGCAATGCAGATTAAATTTTAAAGAAAAAGAAAAAGAAATTCAATACACCAAAAGATCAGTGGGCACCTCTAGACATATAGGGTGACTAAGGCGGGTCAAATTCAATACCTGTCATCCCTATCCAGCCTCTCTTTCTGTCAAGTTATTCCCCAGGGCTCGGTGCATCTCTCATACACACCAGAACAGAGTCACGCACTCCATATGTACAGGCTCAGGGAACCGAATTTACATCTGCCCTTTGCTTTCTCTTTTAAACTCTAGAGCATCGTCATGGCTGTCTCGATAGAGAAGGAAAAGTTTAGGTTTTGAATGATATCATATATAGCGGAGTTTCAAGGAAGAATATAAACTGAACTAAACCTTGAGAAACAAAGAAAAAAATGCAATTTGACTCTTAGCTTTGCCTTTCGATCCTGGGAGATTTATATAATCCCTAGCCCCCATTTCTTCAACCTGAAAAGAGGGCATTGCTCATTCATGTGCAATGACTGGGAGGGATAAGGCATAGGTGAGAGCACTCAGCACACTCTCTAACGTAAAAAGTAATAGTCAAATACGAGTGAAAAGAAGGAACAAATTATCCAGAAAAGTTCTGCCCAATTTCATAGGTCCTTTAATAAGTCCATGTATGCTAGAAAGCCTTACTAGGGAAAGTTTGTACCTGAGTTTAGCAAAAACTAGGAGATAGTAAGACAAGGAATCTTATTTTCTAGAATTTAGTAACAATCTGTCAGACATGAAAAGAAGAATTTTAGGAATGAATCATCTCTCCCCTGACCTCAGAAAGCAGCTGGTGGAATGGCAAGAAAAGCCACCTCACTGGGGCTATCAGATCTTAGACATTGGAAGTTATTGTTCTAAATCACAGTCCTTGCTAAATACCTTAAAGGTATTTCCTGATAGATTCTTACAGAATGAAATTCATGAAGAATTGCCAGATCTTAGTCTGGCTCTGGTCAAAATTACAGCCATAGTTACTTGATCTATCTCCTCTGGAACTGTTATAAATCATAAATCTCTTGGCTTTGTATAAATACATGAGAGAGGGGTTCACTTTTGTAATGGTAAGGTATATGAACTTGTAGTAACATATACGCAATCTTTAGAAAAATAGAAAAAAGTCCATTGTAAATAGTTTGTGTTAATTACTCTAAAAGATTACATCAAGCTCTGCGGTAGGTTTAGTCATCTTTAATTATATCCATTTTTAGACCAGTAGTAACTTATGAGATTTCTGGAATGTGTTTAGTAATCCACTGAGGAGACTGACTCAGTCATAGAAGAAAGATTTTCAGTGTTTCTGATTGCTGTGACTATTGACTTCCATCATTTGTTCCCCATACTTCAACATGAATAGGGAATGCGTCAAAAGTACATAGTTCAACGAGCACAACAGCAAGCATGAAGCTATTATGTGGCTGTGACAACATGCTTTATATTGAATCACATGAGTGTTCATAACTTCTGCTATAAACATGCATGTCATTTTTATTGAAGCACTCTTGCCTTTTCCCCCTCCTGTATTGTGAAGACAAAACAGACCATCTTTTGTAGAATTCAGCAGTCTGCTCATTTTGTTGTTGCTGGTAGCAATAGAGTTCTCATTTCTCCCAGTCGAGATATGTGGAAAATTAACCCTGTCAACTTTCTCAGAGACAAGATCACAAGCTTTCTGAATGAATGCATCACTATTGAGTGTGTGGCTCATGCTGAAGCATTTAACACATCTTAAGGTCAGTTCCTATAAGGGCTATTACCATGGTTTTCTACTTTAGTGATACTTGGAACAAATAACTTAAATTATAATTAATGTAGCTGCTGGTCAACCAACATGTTTATAACTAGTGAGTTTTATGTATTTTTAAAAAGTTTAGATTTGGATAGTGCCTTAGAAGCAATTAGTTCAACTTCCTGTATCTCAGTGTATACATTTCTATCTTTGCCCTTTTTGGTCATTTTTGTGTTTGTAACTGTTAATTTTTTTTCTCCATCTTTTCATTTGGAAAGAATTAATTCTGGAAAAGAATAAAAGAGTCTTAAAGGAGACGTGAGCTTATGTATCAATGGATTAATAAGAGCTACATTAGGCAGTGTGATCTATTTGGGGATGATAATTGAAAGCAAGACTTAAATCTAGTAGGAGAGTTTAAAGCTTTGGTTACCTCTAAACTGAAATAATCCGATCAACCCCTTCTACTCCAGAGTGGAATAATGTTAAAAGGTCTTTGAGAGCTGACCTATACCAGCAAAGGAAGTAAAAAAATAGATGTGTGTTAGTTTTTTTTTATTCATTTAATTAACTGTACTGATTAACCAAGTCTTACTGACGTCCTCTTCGTCCCCTTCAATGGTCTGTAACTGTTAGGTTGATGATTTCTGAATGCACCATAGTCTAAAGTTTCAGGAACTATGTGTTCTTAGGGAAAGCTTTCTTATTCATGTCTACCCACTAGGGCCTCTCTACAGGGAGCTTGCGGAGATTTTCAGAGTTTAGTCAAGAGAACAAAGAGTTCTTCAGGATATCCTCTTCAATCTGAACAGAAGTTTCTTCTCTAAATGAGCCAATCTGGAAACAGGGCTGGAGGAGAAGCAGCAGAATACCCAGCTGTGATGGTTGCTTTTACATGTCAGCTTGTCTGGAGTGAATGTTGTTTAGATAACTGATAAATCATAATTCAGGGCGTGTCTGTAAAGGTGTTTCTAGGAGAGAGTAGCATTTGAATAGGTAGGCTGAATAAAGAAGATAACATTCTGCAGTGTGGAAGGGCATCTTCAACCCACTGAAGGTCCAAATGGAATGGAATGGAATAAAAGGAGAGAGAGAGAGAGAGATGGATGGACTTAGTTTGAATTGTAGGATACCCCAACTGGTGTCAGAGAATTGCTTCTTGGTATGGGAACACACCCCTCACACACACATATTGCAATTATGATTCCAAAAACTTTATTTGTAGTATATATTGTGTATTCCTATACAACTTGGTTGAGCTGAAATGCCTAGTATTTCTCACAGATAAAATTGCATATAAACAAACCCAAACTATACATTACTCTCAAATTGTTTGCTTATATTGGGTTGGCCAAAAAATCTGTATTTATTTCCTTAAAATAAAAAACATGTTATTGACTTGGATATTTTGAGTATGTCAGCTATCTCCCACATGATATAACATTGATTACTCTCAATTAATGTATCAATTTGATCTCTATCAACTTCAACTGGTCTACCCAACCATGGAGCATCATCATCCAGGGAGATATCTCCAGCATGAAACTTTGCAAACCACTTTTGACACATTCCATCTATCACAGCACCTTCTTTATACACTGAACAAATATATTTTTGCATTTCAGTTGTGTTTTTACCTTTCTTGAAATAATAAAGCACAATATGCTGAAAATGTTGCATATTTTCTTCCATCTTCAATATTAAAATGGTTACACAAAAAATCACCAATTTTGATAAGTTTTTTTTTTAATGCATACTGATGTGACAGCTATCATAATACAATCTAACAAAATTGTTTCAGATGAAGCTGAAGATAACCAAGCACTACTAGAGCCATCTTATGGGAAAAAACTAAGCAAAATTTTTGGCCAACCCAATATATCAATCAGGCTGGAACAAATTAGTTTTTATAGAGAAAACTACAGGTCTAAAATGGCGGTGCTCATGCTAAAAGCCCATGATACCAAACCTAGACTTAAATCTGATCTAATTGCAGTTTCAACCTCTCCCAGAAATGTAATTTAATCGACGAGTCTGGAATTTTCTGGTCAGGCACCAGTGAAGTAATCTGTCACTTAGGCACTCTTCATCCCTATAGAAAAAAGAGGCAATCTGCGTGATAAAACCTCTTCATTCTCCACCCCCACACCCAGCCCCCCAAAATAAGATGTCCAGGCCCCCAAATAATTTTTTTTGTTAATAGCCACTTTGCCCCATTCTTCTTCCCCTAAAAAGTTTCCATTTTGTACAACCCCGTGGAGTACCCTTCTAATTACTGGATAGGAGGTGCCTGAATCATGAATTGCTCAATACAGCCAATTAGATCTTCAAATTTACTCAGCTGAATTTTGTGTTTTAGCTTAGTATTTTCAAAACAAATGTAGCAGAACTCCCTACATTCATTCATTCATTCAATAAATAAATATTGTATGCTGAAGGTGCTTACATTTTACTGGGGGAAGACAGACTATTTGCATTCTCCTGGGCAAACCAGTAAACAGAGATGTACACAAGATAATTACGGAGTGTGGAAAATGATCTAAAGAAAATACAATGAGAATGAGATGGTATAACTTGGGGAAGAGACTTTACATAGAGCCATCAGGGAAGGCATCCCTGAGAAGAGAAAAAGTAATGCTGGTATAGAACTGGAAGAAAGACATTCCAGATCATTGTGGTTAGAGTGAGTGAGGTGGAAGGAGAGTAGGGGATGTGCTAGCAGAGTGAAGAAGGAGAATGAAGATCCATTGTAGTGGTCTGGGACACTCCTGCAGGGTTCTGAGCAAGAGAATGACTTCTCTGTAAGATCCACTGCAGTGAGAAGGGATACCAGTTGGGAGGCTACAGCAATAGGTCAAACTAGATATGAGAGTAAATCGGACTAAGGTGTAGAGAAGAGGTAGAGCTAAATGGCAGGATTCAGGTTTCATTTTGAAGATTTAGGCAAAAGGGGTTACTGGAATATTGGATGAAAGTTATGAGAGAGAGACAGCACCAGAATGATTCCTAGATTTTTGGCTCAAGTCACTGAATAAATCATCACGCTGTTTATTAAACTGTGGAAGTCTGGAAGTCGAACTGGTCTGGGAGCAAGAGGTGAATTTTGGACATGCTAGGTTTGAGATTCCTGCTAGACATCCAAGTAGCAATGTAGGCAGCTGATTATGTGAACCCAGAGCTCTTGGAGAGGTTAAGGATGGAGATTTAAATTTGGGAGTCATCAGCATATAAAAGGTATTTAAAGCAGAAATGAGATCACATAGAAAGTTAAGACGGAGAATAGTAAAGAGCCAAAAGCTAAGCCCTGGAGTCCTGCACGATTTAGAGGTCAGATAGAAGAGGAGTTCAGCAAAGAGAAAAAGAAGGAGCTGCCACTGAGCTGTCAAGAAAGGCCAAGATCATCTGCCACTTGGAATAATAATTTAAAAAATGTATTTCATGAAGGAGAGAGTCATCAGCTTTTTAAGAGACTTTCAAAACCTTGGTGATAAGTCACAAATTGATTACATTTCTTGTATAATTTTAGGAAAATGCAGTTCATGTACATTGGTATAATAAATACAACACAGAATGACAGCTAATTTCTTGTGGAATTGGCAGACAAAAGTTAATGCCCGAAGATCATGCTTTGCATAAATAATATTTTAGTGTTGTATAGCCACTGAAACTTATGATTTAACACTGCTTATGACTAAAGGTCTTTATGCCCATAAGAATGTTGAAGTATGTCCCTCTAAATGTGGAAAGAGATCTTTCTAGATCCTCTTCTTGTTCCCTTCTGCATTTCCCTTTGTAGTCCAGGGTAGTGCTTGGTATTTACTAACCATAATACCCTTTCTGAAAGTATGGATTCATTGGAAACAGTCTGAGGCTGAGAGGAACACACAGTTTTATTGGAGAGCACGCCTGACAGTCACATCTATAAGTAAGATTGTCAAATTTAGCAAATAAAAATGCAGAAGGCCCATGCACTATTTGAATATACTAATACTAAAATGTTATTTTTTTTAACTTGGAATTCACATTTAACTGAGACTGTTGTACTATATCTGCATCCTTATCTTACAAAGAAGTAAAGAAGACAGGGCAAAAAAAGAAGGTGATCCTTTATATGGTTATAACAGAGGCCTTAGCTGATCCTGCCAGTGCTTTGAAGCTGGCATGGCCTTCCATATTTATTGCATACTGTGCCAGGTGGCCCAGAACATTGTATCTCTGCATCAGCCAGTCACTGGCCTCATCATGCCCCTGTCTGTGAGTGTAACTCTGGACAGGACAGTTTCCCAAGGCCAGGGGGAACAGCCTTGAGCAACTGCATCTCCAGCAGTTGGAGAAAGTGTCCCTACACTGAAGAGGGAATCTGCACTGAGCACCACAATATCCAAGGTTTAAATGCCAGCACTTGAAAAGCTATTCATTTCCTTTTAGGTAGTTTATCTCAATATCTAATTAGATAAGGTAGCTAAATACATTCTGAAAACCAGAAGTGCTAAACTAAGCTAAAAAGTGATGCTCCAATGTGAGGTAATGGTAGCAATTATAGTAGTCAAATTGCTAACACTAATATTAGGGCTTATTTGTTTAATTGTTCATTTTCCCATCTAGACTGTAAACTTCTTGAGGGAAGAAACCATGTCTTATTTATTTCTATGTACCCAATACTTAGGACTACATTAGGCATACAGCCTGTGGAAAATAAACAGGAAGTAAATAAATAAGCAAGCCATCTAAATTATAATTTATGACAGCAAGACCCAACCTTCATTAGAGTGGAGCAAAGACAATTTTAGGCCCCAAAATCAATATGAGACATCATTTTCATTTTTCCTCCTGTTTTCTTCAGGATACAAAACTGGTTCTACCTTCTGTGGTTTTGTGTCTCTTTATTAGGCAATTAAAACCTTGATCAGAATCTGAATCATTCAGTTCATTAGATATTCACTCAGTGCTTTACTGTTTTGATGTACAAGTCATGACATGCTTTAAAGAGTTAAGGAGACCTGGACCATTTTACACTTGGGTTCCTATCATTTGAAATTTAGAGAGTTTCCTTCCTAAATGGAAGAGGACATTCTACTTTACCTTAACCATGAACGCCTGCTGAGAAGTACAAGAGGCCTCTATTTCTCTCTTAACCTGCAAGCTCACCTCTTACAAATGCTTCCTTCCATTAACCCTTGAGTGAGTCACGCTGATGCTTAATGATAATCCCTTGGTGGACATGCCTCTCCTTCCAGAATGAGTGTTGACACGAAGAAGTTTCCAGTTCCCCTACAGCCAGACCAGCGATCCCAAATTTTAACCACATAGGATCCTGCCTCTGGCTCCGTACCCACCTTTACGCCCACAGCATGAAGCTGTGACTACAGAGGCAGACACTTGCAGGGTGGTCCTCTGAGCACACCCTCGGGCAAAAGACAGGAAATACTTACTGACTGCAGGCCAACGTTACAGGAACGCTGGCTGAAACCACCGTGAGGGTGCCTCTGTAACACCAGGTAGACACAGCAACCCTTGCCAACTCCCTCCAGTGTCCCGGGGGAGGTGCGTTTGCACTAATCCTAGCAGCCCCCAAAGCAGCAGCTGTTCTCAAAGGGGTCTGATATAATCCTTTGTTTAAGACCAACAGTGGGAGGTAGTGTTTTATTATTTTTTTAAAGAGCTAAATTGTTAACAATTTTGCACTTCCTACAAATAGGTAGAAAAAGAGCTGAAAATTGGGTAAGATTCGGGACCATATTCACTTCTTGAGTTTTCAATCCACACATTTGTTTCTATCCTGTAGACATCTTTTTCTTGTGAAATAAATCAGACCCCGGGAAACACACAGCAGTGTTTCCCATTTGTTAGCAATCTTGAAATTAGGTAGCTGTTAATCTTCCGGTCCCGGCTACCAAGTGAGTCTTGGTTGTAATAGACAGAATTTGAAGTCTTCCTAGAATAGTCTGTATCCCATTTTTTTCTATGCTTTATTGGGCCCCTAATTATCTTTTAATGAGTGTAGAATTACCTTGCGTTTGGTCAATAAGCAATGGAAAAAGCATGCCATACATTCCCAAAGGGAGCATCAGAAGAACTTGCTAAGCACTCCCAAAGTATATAATGTAACCTAGTTTAAGTTTTTGGGTCTATTGCAGCAAATACTATCCTGACATATCAAATTCCTTTGGCAAGATTGTCGTTTTAACTGAGAACTGAATAAAAACACTGAAAGACATGATCTATGGCCCTGATAATATAGGCAACAATGCCAGCTTTCCCCCAAACAGGTGCCGTGTTTTGTTCTATTCCTAGGACCCCAGTGCACCGCCACTGTACTGTAAGGGGTTAAGTAAACATTGAAAGTTTTTATTAGAAATTTATTAAACATTTCTGCCATAAATTATTAGCAACCGAGAAATCATTATTCTTTCCTTTTGTGCAGGCTCCTCTGGAACCTGGAACTTGCTAGACCAAGTTGATTTCACATCATTAAACATTAAACTCCCTTGACTGGTAGAGAGATCTTGCGGTTTGTGCCCTGTGCCAGCACGCTGAGATACATGTCTTTTTCTCGTTCTGTCTCCTGTTCTCTAGTGCTAAAGGCTAAGAATCTTAAGCAACAAGATTTTTAAGGTGAAAACAAACACTCTCTCAGCGCTGACCCAATTTTGTTACCCAGTGATACAACTAATGTGACAACGTAACGGACGTGGCTTTTCCCGATCGTAATTCACACGAACTGCAAGCTTCCGTGAGGATCTAGAGTGGGCATTGTGATGATTTATCCTGTCATTACTTCAACAGAAAACATGTTTTACCCCTGTGTAATGCACACTTTATGCAAAAAATTAAACTGAGAACCCACAAGTTTTACTCAGCTTTTTGTTTCTAAAATTTAAATCTATTTTGTCCCATGCTCCATTAGGATGGTGACTGCTAGGGAGGTCTTTGTATCCTCTTCTGGTCCATTTAATATTCTAGTATTCAGTCAACAGTTACACTCGTTCTCAGGGTCCTTTATTGAGGAGAGTGTAGAACAACTAGTGAGCTTAAAACGTGTGTGTATATAAGCTGTGTCAGGGTATGGAAACAGGTTATGGAACACATCCATCCTACAGAGAGAGCGCCATGGTAAAAGGAAGTTCTACTGTGGAAGCAGCCATAATTGCGCTCTGGAGAGTAAAAGACATTGTGGTGCCTCCTCAGCAGAAATTCACCTCCCTATATGAAAATCTGATAAAATTCCCAGTTTCCCACAGAGGGAAGGACAAAATTTAATGAGAAACGCCTTGGAACTAGACCTGTTACTGTGTGATTATGGATTCACTAATCTCTCTGTAGGGTACAGGAAAAAAGGCTGTCTTCCCTGAGAGAGTTTATCTGAGGAAAGAGAGAAAAAAACACATCTAGAAACAAATTACAAAAAAAAAAAAAAATAAGTCTTCATTTTCCCACTGGACTGCATGTTTGGCCTACAAATAGCAAAATCATCAGGATTTGCATAGTCACCTATTTTTAAGATTGCCAGTGAACTTGAAGTTTCACATGAGGACTAAATGCAGCTTGCAAAAATATCAACGCCTGATATTTTTCAGTTTGGACTCAGAGTTTGCATTTGACAAGTCTGAATACAGTGAAGGTGTTACATGGTGTTCTTACTCTTGCAGAAAGAGCCATTTCATATCTCACATGAAATTCTCTTAACCATAATCATCATTTTCAAATAAATCTTATTTATCACTTATATCTACCCTATAAGCACTTCTGAGCACCTGAAATATTACAGGGACCAATAATTAGAAATCCAGTTCTGTGAATTGGTACCATATCCAATAGCCTCCACATAGTGTTCAGGTCAGAGGAACACATTCAAAATTGCTGTCGGCTAAAAGCACATCATAAGCTCCCTTTATAAGTGTGGCTCTGGCTTGGGCAATGTTCAATGAGGATAGCTATATTCCCTCCAGAAGTTCAAAATCTGAAAGTACATTGATGTTAACATCCACAAGGAATGACCCGAACAAGTATTGAGTGAATAAAAAAATGTTTCGCCAGCAGAGTGCCTGGTTCAGAGCAAGAACTCAGTAAGTACTGAATTATCAGGAAACTCAGGGAATGATGGTGGAAAGTTATGTTATTAGCTATACTTATTTGGAGAGTGTCACGATGAGAATACTGATATTTCTTCATAAAGTTTTAGAAGGCTTCATGGAGAAAGTGAGATTTCGGTCAAAACAGAGATGTTCAAAAATTTCACATTTAATTAAAGTTCTAGAACTGTTATCAACAGCGATAACACTCTGACCATTCCCCTTCCAGATTAATTCAAATATAGAAAGTCCCTCATGGAACGCGAAGCCCAGAATTGGTTCCCATTTTTAAAATCTTTTGATCCAATCTCACACTTATCTAATTTTTTAAATCTAAGACAAAGCTTTAAGAATATGCTTATTAATTCATTGACTTTTTTTTTCATGTAATTATCTGGTTTTACCTGAAGAGGAACCGTTTTTTGGGCACCTCAACCTTTGCTCACTCATGACTCACGCAGCCATTGAGGACAAAGCTGGACATGACCTTGGAGATCACATAGTGGAGGACAAACCAAGGCCTAGAAAGTGACCTGTGATAATTATATGGCAGAGTTAGGACCAAACACAATAAATAAAAAGTGAGAACCCTTGATATCTAATCTAATATTTTTATCACATGAAGTTGTTAAAATACTGAGGATTTGTAGAGCAGTTGTCTGATGGTGTGTCTGAGTGTTTAATATGAGTCTCAGATGTAAAAATGACTCCAAAGATTCAGCTCAGGCTGGTTTTCTCTCCCTTTTCTCCTAGAGGTGGATGCAGGGGGTAACTTCTTTGACTGACACCTAATCATCTGATAATCTAATTTCAAACACTGGGCGGTGCAGTTGAACTGACTTCTGAAAGAAAAATATAAGTCATGTTCATTTACCTGAAAATTTGTTTCAAAAATTTTTAAAAGATCAATTGGCTTAAAATTTGATTTTACATGATTAAAATTTAGATGTATCAATGAAGTAAGTAGCAAAAGAAGTGTAGAATTCCCTTGACAAGTTATTTTTGCTTGCTTCCCATTACAGCAATGTCTATAATATCATTATTTTTAAAATTAACTGAGCAATTTTCTGCAACTGTAAAAATGGTGCCAGAATTCAAGTATCCGGTTAATACAATATTTTCATTTTGTCATTGAAAATGTGGCGAGTCATGACCTAGCTCCTGTCTCTTTTGGAAGGGTAAAAACTGTTCAGGTAAGAAAATTCTTCGGTTTTTTGTTTTAAGGTCAATTTTGTAGAAAAGTTACTGACCAGCTGTATGGTTTTATTTGCAATTACATAAAATAAATGCACCTAAGATGATATAATTATTAAATTTGGAAATAACTTTTGTTAGTATCCTCTACTGTTGTCTCATAATTTTGAACTGCTGGGCCTCTTAACTCAGCGAAAAGAGCTCAGGTAATTTATATACACCCACACTCTCAAGTTAGTTTCTGTAGAAGGCAGTGATGGTATGTTTTATGAGACAAATCCACAGTGTTAAGGCATCTTATTGGAAATCTCCGTTTACCTCTACTGGTGTTCCAAATAAAGAATTTCTTAAACATGTGTAATTAAATGGAAACATCAGTGTGAACGTGTCTGTCATTTATCTTCTGGGCAAATTAGGTTTCTAAATTTTAATGTGAAATTCTTTGATGTTTTTCAGTGAACGTAATCACAGTTAAACAACTTTGTATGATGTTAGATAGGTCCAATTACTTTAAGAAATCATCAAAAACTATATAAGCAAGGATCCCCTTAGAAAGTTCTAGGTATTAGTAAGGAATTATATTTATACTGTACATGTTTTCTATACTTGATGAGTTCATTCGATTAATTAATTTAGGTAACTTTTTGCTTCGGTGAGCTTTAATTAAGTGTAATTATGTATGGCCAGTAAATTAAAGATAAGTGTAATTTAAAGGTGGTGTTTTAAAATTTTAGCTTGGCTTTAAAATTTGAAATTAATGAGTCCTGACTTGCATAATATATATGTGGTAGCTATCTTACTTTAACCTTCATATACTAATCAAATTAAACTAGGAGTATAAGACGAGCTATTATTTTTAGTTAACATAAACTATCAGCAGCATTAGCCTAATACAACATATGCATTAATTTAGTTTGTCGTTAATTATCATTAATATCACCATTTCCTTGCTCATTTAGGAGCACATGCTCTGCAACTTTAATTTTTATTTGTACCAAGAACTTCATAAACAATGCACAATTCTTAACAATATATTAGAATAAACTAGAGGATTACTATTAGCTTTATACCATGATATAAGTGAGATGGCAATTGAATAAGAGTTGGACATATCTTTGTTTGCAAAACTTCGTGGTTTCATTTAACCCAGGGGAATTTTAATATAAAGTTTGGTATTTCATTTTTACTTTTAAAAATCATGCATTAAATGCAGAGAATGTGGGATTATTAGCTTTATAATAAAACACTATACTGGAGTATATGCATTATGTTTTAATTGATGGATGGATTTTGTATATAAATATTTTTATTATACATATAGAGGTATTGTTTACTTTTATTAAAACAAAGCAATCTACTTCAGGGGTAGTAAGTTCAATTTTGACAAGTTTCCACTTGGCGATTGTGCACCAAAATATACTTTAAAAAAAAAAGATTATCAGTATTCTTAAAAAAAAAAACACAGCCCTGGCTGGTGTGGCTCGGTGGATTGAGTGCTGGCCTGCAGACTAAATGGTCGCTGGTTCAATTCCCAGTCAGGGCACATGCATGGGTTGTGGCCGGATCCCCAGTTGGGGGCACGTGAGAGGCGGCCATGCATTGACGTTTCTCTCCCTCTCTTTATCCCTCCCTTCTTCTCTCTAAAAATAACTAAATAAAATCTTAAAAAAAAAAAACCACAAACCTTCTGTGAACTCTTGTTCTTCCTATGAAAGACATGCTTCTATACCTTTTTTATTGTGACATTTTGGAAGACAAACACTTGTATTTCATAGAACTCCATAAAAATGATTATCTAAGAAAATAAATAAATTCTATTAAGTGAAATCTTCTGATTTATGCCCAACATTTAGTATTAAATGCCATTTTCGGCTCATCAAATTCTCAAATTAAGTTCCCCATATCACATAATCGGCTTTTTAAAAATATGTATCAGAAAGTGTCCTTATTAAAGGGCAAATCTATCCACTGGAATGGTTTCCATTTGGACAGGAAACTCCAAGGGCGCTCTACTGAGAATTAAGAATGTTTTCCAGACTGGGGCTCGACTTGGGCCGCTGCTACACGATTCCTGTCGCTCGGTTCTCCCCGTGCTCTCAGTTACGTGGGCTGCTCCCCATGGACCCATAGAGTGGGGATAGCAGAGGGTCGTAGAGGAGATACACTCCAATCTCATAGTGTATGCTTGATGGACAGAATAAAATGTTTTTCTCCAGCTGCTCAAGAATGAGAGCAGGGATTGATAAAAGGAGAAATGAAGGCAAGGTAGAATGAGATTCTCAATAAATGCTGTAAATTTAGTATTCTTGTACCTCTAAACCTCCTCCTTTTCTTTAAGTTTTAATTCCATCAGAACATCCTTATATTGTCTCCTTACTTCTAACCCATTAGAACTCAGCCACAAAAGGGGTACGATTTCACGTCATGAATTTACACACACACACATACACACACAAATCTGAGTCTTCAGTATGTTGAAGAAAATTTAAACATTTTAAGATGTAAAACTAAACTTACATTTTCTGAGGTATGGTAAAAACAATTACAATAAAAATAAAAAGTGCAATGAATAAAAAAATGAAAAAGAAATTCACGTGTTACACATGGTTTATAAACATATTTATAATTCATTAAAATGATTGTTCGTGTCATATTAATTAAAATAATAAAAGTAAGAAAATATGCTCAATGCAGAGGTACTTTTTAAAAAAACAAAACAAAACAAAAAAACCCACCGAAAGTTAATAAAATATTTTATCTGCATCAAAATATTCTTTGGAAACCAAAAATAAAAACATATCATGTGTTTTCTTTCAGGTTGATATGTAAAAGTCAGAAAAATACATAGTCCACGCTGTTTAACTCTTCAAAAACACAGAGTCCTGGTATGCGCTAAGCATAAAGGCTTTATGTCTTACTGAACTGAAGCAGGGTGCTCCCTGTATTTATACAAAGAATTCCAGTTCAGTTCCTATCAGAAAACATTTTTGTTTCAGTCACACTGAAACACATAACCTGACTTCACTACAGTGTAGTATAGCTGAAGCTGTGTCCAAAAACGTTCCTTCAGATCTGTAAAGACTCCTATGGAAACTCCTGAGGGGGAAGTGCGCTTTCTCACAAGGCAAAGATGAACATTATCCAAAGCGAAACTTGAGTCTGTATTTCACTGTGTTGGGACTCTTCCGAGGTGCAGAAAGGGGAACCTTTGGCTTGATCGGATTAGGTGGCTTTTTCTTCTCAGGAACAGTAACTGTGAAGGAGAGTTCTGGCTGCTCAGACTGCTTGAACCTGGGCAGGAAGTGGGTAGAGACGTGCTGGGGTTTCACCCGGGGGCTGCAGCCCCGTTTGGCTTTTCCTCTCTTGTTCAGGGCCACGTACCACTCACGGCCTGTTTTTTCAGTTCTGTGTATTGCTGAGGCATAGGTATTATAGCTGTTCTCTTGAAATCGCTCCCTGAACTTGCAGTCATCTGTAAATTTGGCCTGGGGAATAAAAATATAAAGCATTTTTAGTGCGTAATAAAATGAGGTCTTGTACTATAAAGAAAAAAACAAGAATTCTATCAACCACTGCCGTCCTATTATATCCTATTTTGTAAAGAAATATTTGCTTTTTAAAAAGTCACTTTAAAATTACTATTTTGTTTCTATAGTCCTACTTTATTCATCTTTGTAACACTGATTTCTGTTTACTATGTACTTAGTAAAATAATATCAATGTATATAAACATAATAGAAACTCAATATATTTAAAATTCTGTTACTGCTTTTAAACTACTTTTAAATTTGTAGTTAAAAAATCAACTAATAAGATTTTCCTCTTTTAAGCCATTAAGAAAATAGAACTATATTATTCAGAAATAATTGCCTAATAAAACATGTATTCACGTTCAGAGAAATGTGGTCATGTTATTCCTTTGAAACGAGAATATGTTTTTTCAGTGTTATCAGTATGATTCATGGTACTGAGAGAGGGGTAACATATGGCCCTATTAATATTGCATGTGTTAGAGTTCTTTTAGTAAAAAATATATCTTCACACCGTGATACAGGAGAGTATATCTGATGCCAGGAAGAAAAAAATTACTTTTTGAATCATTAGCAACACTTTAGACAAATATCTACCTCTCTCTCTCCCCCATACACGCACACACAATATTTGCCTTTGAAATAATAGAAATAGTAGAAGAAGCAGACAAGTCAACATCCATCACAGTGCAGCTTGATAAATATAAAATGGAATTATGACAGCAGTAGGCAGAGGGTACAATGCTAGTGTAAAGGAAAGGAATCTAAAAGGATAGAGGTAGCCAGGAAGAGGGCTGGAAAGTCCTCCTAGAAAAGGTGACATCTGAACTCAGTCTTCCAGGAGTGAGTCAGGGAAGGAAGGGTTTTCAGGGAGCAGAGACAGAACGGTGTGTCCGCAGGTCAGCATGACTCGACTGGAAGCAACTCAGCGTGACTTCCACTTCGGATGCACAAGAGAAGGAACAAGAGATGAGGCTGACAAAGGAGGCCATACGAGCTCTGAAATGGCTGAGCTGAAGAGTGAAAAGAATATGGTATGAGAAAGAGCCTGAACACTGGATCCCCGTTCTGTCACTGAGGTCTTAGCTTTAAGCTCTTTGTATCCACAGTCTTTACATGGATAGGGCTATTGTGAGAATCAAAATATTTCTCTAAGGAAAGATCTGTGGCTTTCACCAATTACAAGTTGTGTTTCACCAAACA
The DNA here is from genome assembly GCA_004026765.1 of Micronycteris hirsuta. Classification (NCBI taxonomy): domain Eukaryota; kingdom Metazoa; phylum Chordata; class Mammalia; order Chiroptera; family Phyllostomidae; genus Micronycteris; species Micronycteris hirsuta. Next base: position 69,559 of record PVJI01003671.1, read on the forward strand.
CAAATACGTAGAATCGTTTCTTAAAACAATTACGATTCCTATTGTAAACCAGACCACCAGGTTTTATAATTTCAGGGAGCACAATTTATATAGAATCCCTGGGCTTAGAAATATATACATACATATTAAATATTAAGTATAGATTTATATAAATATAAAATATATATTAATATATACATTATATATTAAATATATATTAAAACACTAAATATATATAAAGTAAAAGTCTTCACTTAGCATCATTCTTGGACACAGAGGATTTAAGTGAAATGACCTATGAGGAAACCAATGTTACCATAGGCTAATTGATATAAACACTAGTTAACTTCCTATAACATATTTTTCATCAAAAAAACACCAAACTTCTAAATAAAGAACCAAATTCTTCTAATATTAAACACAGAAAGAAAGAAAGGAGATCTATACAGACATTGAAGAAAGATTAATAAAAACAAATAAAAGAATTCCCTTCCAATCTGCTTATTGTAGTTCAGGGTGAAGGGTGGCCTGGGACAATTCGACAGGCCGGTTCATCCCATGGGGACATCTTTGGGATGTAGGAGGGAACTGGAACCCCCACAGAAACCCCACACAAACAGGGGACAATGGTAGACTTGACACAGACAGAGACCTGGGCCAGGAATCAATTTTTTTCCCTCATCAGTGTTATAATGAAACAACATTGAAAAAAGCAATGTTATTTGAAGACCTGCTGTATATGGTATATTTTTTATATCAAACAAAGAGGTTCTATACCGGAATTAAAAGTCCTTGTTTTTTCTAATATTGCCAAATTTTTCTCTGCAGTACAGATCACAACACCGGTCTGGAAGCCTGGACACTGGGAGGCAATCTACCCAGATCTGTTGATAGGGGCACACGGAATATTGTTTACGCAAAGGATAGTCAATAGAAGCCAAATAGTTCCAGAACATTTCCAACAGCACATTGACTTTATGAAAGGCAGTTCACAGTCAAGTGTAGTTCAATCAGTGAGGCTCTTTATTTGGGGGCTATGAAGCTATGTATTTGGGATGGTCACATGTCTACTGGTGATTCCCTGAATTTGACCTTTAGCAGGCTGGAAGCAGGTGTCTTAAAGAACCACCACCTATGGCTTTTTCTCATCCTACAATCTATTGTCTACATCTAGGCCAAGGTTGACACTGACATCACTTTAGAAGAGCACATTTATTGCTCCTACTTTTTATTAAGAATACTTTCTTACAAGTCAAATCTAGATGTGTCTATAGTTGCCTAGCTCTTTAAAGGACTTAAATGTTTTTTAATTCAATTAGGTAACCGCAAAGTTTTATGTCAAAACAAAGGCTATAGCCACTTGGAATGTTTTCTGCTATGTAGAAGGATAAGCATTTTAGAAAGGTGTGGGAAATTTCATTTTAAAAAGCAGCATGGCCCTGGCCAGTGTGGCTCAGTTGGTTGGAGCGTGGTCCCGTAATGAAAAGAATGCGGGTTCAATTCCCATTTACAGCACATGCTTAGGTTGCGGGATTGTCCCTGAACCTGGTGCGGTCCAGACACCTACAATTCCCAGTGTGTAGTGTATGATCCCCAGTCTGGGTGCGTACTGGAGGCAACCAATCGATTCTTCTCTCTCACATCGATGTTTCTCTCCCTTCCTCTCTGCCTTCCTCTCTCTCTATAAGCAATGGGAAAAAAATGCTCTCAGTTGAAGATAAAAAAAAAAAAAAGCAGCAGGTATATTTACCCTGGATCAGATGTTTTTTCTTAAAATACATTTGAAAACATTTAAAAATAAATACATAATACATTATACTTTGACCTGACTTCTACCCATTTCACACGCACGCACACACACACACACAAATCCATTTTCCTAAAATAGAAATAGCTGTGATTGCTTTTAATTTTGGCAGTTAGGTTTAAGTACACCGCATTATGTAACCTATTTTTTCCCTGGCAGTGTCAAAGGAAATTTTTTTAAAAATCCTTTTATTGGTGTGGTGAATACACACACACACGCCCCGCAGTGAATGAAACCTATAGCCATTCCACCTTCAAATCTTCATATGAGTAAAAGCCCACTGATATCACCTTCTAAAATTAGTTAATCTAAAAACTTTCTCTTTTCTTCCTCCAGACTCATTAAAAGTTCTTTCTTAAGATAAAAGATGGCTATTCAGGTTCTGGGTTTTTCAAAAGTCACCGAACTGTCACATGGGCAGAAATGTTCACCATCTGAGGGCCCACACACTACTCACAGTCACTCAGTCCCTCTAAATCCTGCATTAAGATAGGGGTAAAGGCAGTCAGACTGTTTTGGCTTTCTTAATTGACTTCTAATTTAATGTTTTGTCTAAAAACTCTCTCCAGCTACAATGGAATAGAAACATTTGAAACAAACATTTCAGTGAGTTTTTTCATCTGGAGATTTGGTTTCTTCTTGAGGGATCGACTGTTCCTGTCACTCTTCTTGACAAGACTGTGACCCTGAGCAGGGCATCTCTGTCTCTAAAGTCACGCACAAAGCATCTCTATAGCAGAGCCAATAAGCAGCATAGGTCTTAGCTACAGGAATTTAAATATGTATATACATTTACCACTACACAATTTTAGATACTAAATTGTCCAGGCTCCTTTTAATTTTCAAAATCTCCTTTGAATTATAAAAAGTCCTGTAGCAAAATACATATTTTTAAAATAGAACTGTATTATTTCCCTAGGCAAAGTGAAGTTGATATAAAGACTTTTTTCCTGTGGATGGGGAATCAAATTTCAAATAAGATACTGAAATAAAGACCCACATCATCTCATTGCCCTACCTCCACTGACCACTACAACACAACCAATCATTGAAATGTTTGTAAAGCATTCCTATTAATGTTTCAAATTCATTTTTTCACAAATTTATTCAACAGATGTTTACTGACTGTATTACATGCCAGGCACAGTGCTAGTTTGCACTTTTACAATGAAAACCAATATACACACTGTCCTACCCATGTTCTTTGTTGACTTAAATTATCTATGTTTTTAATTGATCTTGCAAGTGTGAAAACAAGTTACATTGAATGGGAGATTACTCAGCCATAAAAAAGAATGGAATCTTGCCATTTGTGACAACATGGATGGAGCTAGAGAGTATTATGTTAAATGAAATTAGTTGGATCAAGAAAAGGACAAATCCCATGTAGTTTCACTTTTATGTGGAATCTAAAAAACAAAATAAATGAACAAACAAAATGAAAAGGAAACAAACTGGTAGATACAGAGACAAACTGATGGTTTCCAGAGTATAAGGGGGCGGGAGGTAGGGCAGAAAAGGGAAAGGGATTAAAAGCTACCTAGGTAGAGAACAGACTGACAGCCATGAGAAGGGGGGGGCGAAGGGACAGGGTGAAAAAAGGGGATTAAGAAAATAACAACATCAAAAACACTCAAAGACACAGACAATAGTATAGCGATTACCAGAGGGAAAGGAGGATGGGAGGAGGGTAAAGGAAATAAATGGTGATGAAAGATTTGACTTGGGGTGGTGAACACAATAAAGTATAGAGATAACATATTATATAATTTTATTAACCAATATCACCCCAGTAAATGCAATGAAAAAGCAAAAAAAAAAAAAAACCCAAAACAAAAAAGCACTGGAAACATCAAGTTACAAAATAAATAGTGGGGATGTAATGTACAGTATAGGGGATAGAGCCATTAGTATCGTGATAATATGTATAGGATCAGCGGCACTAGACTTATTGTTGAGATCATTTTTTAAGGTATATATATATATAAATGTTGAATCACTTCGTTGTACACCACAAAAATAATTTAACATGTATGTCAACTATAATTAAAATAAACTTTAAAAAATAGTAATTAGAACAACAAAAGTTTCATTCAATAAGCCATAATTGCATAATTAAAATGAAATGTTTAAATGAGCTAACTTCCATGTAATTTAATATAGTCCTAATTGACAAAACAAATACAACTTAAACTATTTTTGCTTGAATATCCAAGTTATTCAGAGAAGGGAAAACATGGTGGTGTTGCCCTGACCCGTGTGGCTGAGTTGGTTGGGCATTGTCTTGCAAAGGGAGAGGTCGCGGATTGGATTCCTGGTTAGGGCGCATGCCTGGGTTGTGGGTTTGGTCCCCAGTTGGAGTGCAAAGGAGCTGCAACCAACCGATGTTTCTCTCCCTCTTTTTCTCCCTGCCTTCACCCTCTCAAAAAAATAAATTGAAAGAAATTTTTTTTAAAATGTGGTGGTGTTAAGGAAAACAGGAACTTTAGAATTAGAGGGACACTTTGCCTTGATTGTACTCATCTCTTCACATGTAATGATACCATGTATACTTAGAAGACAGACCAAATTCAGTTCAAAGAAGATAAAACTTTGATTCACTGGGATATTTCAAAAAAAAAAAACTAATGCTGGTTAATTAAAATCTGAGGGTCAATTAAACCAAACAAAATGCTTTCTGAAATGGAATTTTAAAAAATTTCTAAACCCCTTTAACATAGTTCTGTTTTTTTGGTAAATATCATGTTGTAAGATAATTGAGGATCTTGTAACGAGTGAGTTGAGGCTATGCAAACAAGTGCCAATGCTTATTCTGTTCAACTAGAAAAGTAAAAGTGCAGTCCGTGAAAGAAGTGTAGGAAGAGGAGTTAATTTGGACTAACACCACTACAAATCTTGGTGTTTGCTGGGTATTTACTCAATTTTAATTCTTGATTTCACTTTCTTTCCTTTGACTTGCCTCTTTTCCTTAAACTTTACAAAGTTAAGAAATAATTAACCAAATATGAATAATTAAAATGTTTTTATAGGCTATAAGATTATTAAACAATTAAAATACTATTATAGACTGTAGTAAAAAACAATTATAGACCGAATTGTGCCCTAAGTAAAGTTTCCTTGCCGTGCGCATCTCTACTTCGATTTCCCCCTGCATCCTTCGAGTGCTCCTTTGTTCCCGTCCCTGCTGCCACCAGTGGGGTGCCCCTGATGAGTGTCCTTTACCCCAGGCTATTTTGTATGGTTGTGTGGGATGTTCCCTGCACAAAGGCACCTGCCTTTGATGGTGAGTGAAGGCTGAAAGCCAGACCCTGCTGCAATTGCTCTCGAGCAGAATATCCCAGAACAGGTCCTATGCATGCAGGGGGACTACCTTTTACTCTGTACTGTAATAGAAGTCTCACATGGGCCATCTGCAGCCATACCATGCTATCTCCAGGACATGGGCATACTTTCTGCTTGGCCCTGCCCATCTGTCCATTTTATATCTCAGTTCTTCATACTCAACAACCAAAGGAACACACAAGTTGGTTTAATAAGAAACCAACCTGAGGTGACATAGTGAAGAAATCCAACTACAGAATTTCCCCTTCACATTTCATGAATTGACTTAAAATGACCCAGAAAGCTGGTTCAAAATGCAAATTCCCCAGGCCCTATCTCTAGAGATTGTATGTTAGTAAGTCAGAGGTAAGACCTTGGATTTGTATCCTGAACCAGCATCCCAGGTGATTTTGATGCAGGTGAGGTGAGGACCACACTTGGAGATCATAAGATAGAAGTTTTCTTTCAAATGTTCTTAATTACTCAATAAAGCCAGGCTATTGAGGTATTTTACATGTATTACTTAATTCTCACAATAATTCCATGATTATTAGGAGTTTTTTCTGATTTTCTGGTCAGAGATGTAAATAAAATGATTCATCTAAAGCCTCACATTTATCAAGTGCCAGGGTGGGACTGTGACTTAAATCTCAGATCTTCTAATTCCTAGATTCAAGCTCTTTCCATAACGCCATACCACCCAAGGGCATGCCCTAGGCTTTTATAGTTTCACTTGCCCGGAAGTTGCTCCGTGTTAAAAAACTGGTGAAAACCAAGTGCCACTTCCCAAACCGTCAGAGAAATATAACCCATATCTCTCTTTAGGCTGAACTGAATCTCTGAAGCTACAAGTCATTTCCTCACAACCAGACCTCCTCAGTAAAGTAGGTCCTCCAACCAGATTTGCATAGTGTGAAGAAAAGAGGGGAAACTGGTTTTACTGTAAAGGCAGAGTCCTGAGCCCATTTTTGAGCTTGAATTACTATACATTCACCTTTATTATGTAAATGGAAAGCTCTTAGAGGGCAAGGGAAGTTTTTATTTGAGTGTCTTTATATTTATAGCTCATGGTCTTGAGTGGAAGAGTGCAGTGCTTACGAAGTTATTTTTTAATGATGGTAACTATTGCTCAAGCCTCCATTTTCCCTTTCTGTTCACATGCCCAGCTGTAGGGCCGCCCACTCCTCTTCACTCTGCCCAGTACAGGAAGTCCAGTTCAGACTCTTATCCTGGGGAAGCCAGCTGGCACCCTCTGAAACCAGGAAAAGAGGACGTTCTCGTCCTTGCTTAGGGGTGATCAAGCACACATTCCATGCCTGTTTCGTAAACTCTGCAATTAGCTTTCCTCCTAAACATGATCCCCTAAAACCCTGAGAAACAAAAGTAATTTCACCACATGCTTCTGTGTGGATCTATAAAGTAAGCTAAAACATTTTTCCCCAATAGGCAATGAGCTATCATGCATACTTTATGAAAAGACCGAAGAATACATGATAACCACCTTTTCTGGGATTTACACTTTGGGAAGGAAAAAAAATAAGATGCACAATAGAGCTCTGAAAGAATTATGAGATTATGAGCACTGGAAATCCTTGCCTCCTTAAGAGCTTAAGCCTGGGAATTCTGCTTTCAAATCAAGTTCCTTGGAAAAGGGAAAACTCAGGAGATAAGGAGCTACATAATACACGAAAAGTTTGAACCTCAAGAAAAAAAGGTCAATGATAAATAGGATTTAGGGATGGTATAAATATCTGAGGAGTCACAGCTGCCTGACCCCCAAATCAGAAAATCTTCTAAGAGAGGGGATTGAGGATCATCAAACAGCTGCCTGAGAGCAAATTCAAGATCCTTTTTTTAACATAAAATGTAGATACACTTTCCAGACACGATTCTAAGTGCTTTATATGTATTGTTTCATTTAAAATGCTCAACCATCACAGTAGATTGTACCTTGCATTTTCCTAGTTTTAGAGTTGGTAAAGCCAAGGAATAGAAAAATGAAGGGTAATGATAAAGTTTAAGTTAAGTTGAATGACACAATCTAACTGTGCTTTTAACCACCACACTCAAGGCCTCTGACAACCGGACCCACCTCAGATAAATGCAGAAATGCTCTCAATGGGACTTTCGGTAAAGACAACAAACCTGAGGAGAGAACAGCAACAGTGTCCAGAAGGAACAGGAACAAACAGGCAGAGAGACAGAGAAAGAAAAAGGGTACTCAGTTCCGTAAGTGAGCCCAGCCCGGGAATGAGCTGAGAAAGAGGCCATAGCGGGAGACGGGGGTGCTCTGACTAACCCCCGTGACCGTTTGGGAAGCAGTTTTCTACGTGATTCCCAACTCATTTTAGAAAGACCATACACCTTCATCCTTGTAAAGAATACTGAAAAAACTTGCATGGCAGGAATTTGGTTGCATTGTATACTTAAAGTCTATACCAGCAGAGGTTTTAAGGAGAGCTGTGAGTAGATTAGTAGGTGTATGCACCCTGAATGAGTACAGGGAGCTGTGCGTACACAGATGGTTGAAGTTCAAAGACAACTTCTTGCTGAATTTACAAACTTAGCACACAAAAGAAATCAGAATAAATGTTGCTGAAATCTAACCATTCTGGGCTGATAAAACCATGTACCATCTTCGTGTCCATTGATGATGAAACATTTCTAGATGAAGATTTTCTGTGAACAAAACAGATGGCCTTTCTGTTTTAAAAGTTCATCTTGACAGGTCCCCTATGAAAGTCATCATCACATCGAATAACCAACATTTGTAAAACTCAGTAATTTGCTCAGTGGTGGGCACAAACCTCCCTTCCAGATTTTAAGCAAATATTGGAAAATAGAGAAGTAGATGGTGATAAAAAGATTTCAAAAAGAGCTTGGAATGAGTGAAGAAGAGAGACAGGTGGTGTGAAGAGGGTGGGCAAGCAAAATATTCTAAGGATAAACCACAGTATACATTCTTTAAAATGTAATATAAAAAGTATTATTAAATCATGAAATTATTAATTCCTATAAAATGATAGGTAAAAACAATGTACCGGTAATTAGTTCCAAACAAAACATAACATCTTCTTTCAAACTAACTTTTACCTACCAAGCATACAGCCTATAAAGACATGGGTCTGGTTCAGTCACTTAACTATGTTAACTTAAGAATATATTTAGCATCCCTGAGACTCTTCGTCACCAAATTATGTAATGAAATAATGTGACTGAAAGAGCTTTTAAAAATTATGCAAACACATTATCTCTGTTTAGTAACTAATATTTAATATTCTGATTTGTTACTATAAAAATCAAATTGAGAATCTAAAATTATCCGTGAATATTTTTCAAGAGTATGGGCCCAGCTGGTGTAGCTCAGTGGATTGAGCGCAGGCTGGGAACCAGGGCGTCCCAGTTCGATTCCCAGTCGGGGCACATGCCTGGGTTGCGGGCCAGGTCCCCAGTGAGGGCCATGTGAGAGGCAAACATACATTGCTCTTTCTCTCTCCCTTCTCCTCTCTCTGAAAATAAATAAATAAAATCTTAAAAAAAAAAAAGAGTATGGATTTACTTTCCCCTTAATTATATGAATACTTTACATTTTTACTACACATTAACTTTGTAGATAAAAACCCTGAAACTACTCTTTATTAATTTTTAAGTTTTTCCCAGTTTTATTAAGATATAATTGGCATGTAACAGTGTATAAATTTAAGATATACATGATGATATTATACACACAGCAAGTCCTCGAATAAGGTTGTTTCTTTCAACATCATTTTATTATAACATTGATGAGAAAAAAATCTATTTTGAGTTGAGTCTACTGTCCGTGTGGAGTTTGCATGTTCTCTCCCCGTCTGCATGGGTTTTTTCTGGGAACTCCAGTGTGTCCCCACATTTCAAAAAGGTACACTTGGGGTGAACTGGCGTGTCTACATTGCACCAGTGTGAGTGAGTGTGGGGTGCATGTGAGTGCATCCTGATGGAAAGGGCATCCTGTCCAGGATGGGTCCCCACCTGGTGCTCTGAGCTGCTGGCAGAGGCTCCGGCCACCTGCGACCTGAACTGGAATAAGTGGCTTCAGAAAGAATTCTCATTCTTATTCTCATTAATCTTTCCTAAGTGTCTATAGAGCTCATATATGTTTCCATGTTTGATATTAGTAGTGTTTTGGGATCTTTATTTGAAGCTCGGTGATATTTTATGATGAGATATGCCATAGTAAAACCCTGTGTTTATATCGATTAGCCTCTAGTAAAATTGGTTTCCTTATCCATAGTTTTGCTTAAAGTTGCAGTTTCCAAGAGCTTACTGATGACACTGAGGACTTATTGTCACATGCATGTGTGTCTCCTGATGATTACAAAGGTACTCATTAAACGCCTCTTTACAACGATCAATTTGAAAAAAATAACAAATTACACATTAAATCCTGAAAGTAGAAGGGTTGTAGCCTTTTAATAGTAATGATGCAGTTTTGTAAAACAACCAAATCAAATACTGGAAGTATATTTAAAGAGACAGGAACAATTTTTCAACATGTTTAAATAGAAACTGATAACAGGAAAGAAACCATCTGTGCTTAAAACTGATCATTGCGAGGATTAATACTATTTCTCAATTCAACTTCCTTAAAAGTAAATCACTTTATAATTTAATTAGGCTTCCATCTAGGAAAAAAAAGTGCTAATAAAAACTCTGATAAGAGAAAGTGGGCTTAGACAACTGGTTTAAAAAGAATCCACATAATCATCGGGCTTAATTTTTTATCTACAATTCAACTCAAAGTCATCAGAATGACTTTTATATGAAAGAGCTTCAATGAGTGACAAGAGCAAGACTTGCTTTGTACTGTTTAAAAGTCATTATTCCATGAAATAACTTTAGCCTGCCAAGATGAGAAAGAATAACAGATGCTGTTTTTGCATTATCTGCATTATTTCAGCCAGCCATCCTTAGACATTTGGGTCAAATTTCTGGAAATTTGTTACTTGCTTTTGACACGGGAATCATGTATCCTAACCTCTCGGTTTGACCCTTCTAATTGGCATCCATTTGTAATACTTTGCTTTCTGTGGCAATTATCCTTAAGCTGGCCTAAGTTTAGTCTATTTTTGCATGTTCTAAGGCACAAATCTGAATATTTAAAAAATCAAGATTTTCACCGAAATCAAACCGGCAAAAGAAAGATTTTTTTACATGCACCACATATTATTCTGATGTTCAGATCTTGAAGGTTTCAAACTTTTTATAACTTTGAAGCTGACTGAGGAAAATTTATCCCGTGCAGATATTTGGTCAATTGTTTTCTATTCTGTATGTGGATTTTTCACAATCGATTTTTTAAAATAATGTGAAGCGTCCTACTTTTCCAAAGCAATGCAGAAATTTGCTCCTTAAAATAATAAAACAATCAAAAAGTAATTATGTTATGAATGGTATATTATACCTTGCTAAAGTACAATAACCACCCCAGAAAATGAAATAGGTAAATCTTTTTAAAGTTCTGGCAGTGGGTGATTAAGGAACTTAACAAAGGTTTTCTGTTTATTTTAACAAACTGAGATTCCAGTAGTTTATTATATTTAGATAATCATACATACACTGATAACTACTATTTGTTGAGCACTTGAAATGCACCAAATACTAATATAAAAGCTTTATATGTATTATCTCATTTAATCCTCAAATAGCTACAGAAATAGCTTGAATTCTACTGCCTCCTCAAAGAGGTATTTAACAAACCACCTTTAGATGTTTGGGAAAGGAAAATTGAAAGTCTTACACATTGAACCAAATGGAATTCTCATTGAATTTTCTAAAGGACTGTAAAGTAGAAATCATAAATGATAAGTTTCAATTGATTGCACTCAACTAAAACTTCCTATATATTTTGAAAACTGGAAAAGTAATGTTTCTTCAATTCATTTAATAAGAATTAAAGGGCATAAGAGTTAAAGGACTAGCATTAGAGACTTGCTTTTTCCTGAGATTTAATGTGACAAAACTTAGTACACTATAGTGCACGCAGTACACTTGGTACATGTAGTACACTATAGTGCACGCAGTACACTTGGTACACGTAGTACACTATAGTGCACGTAGTACACTATAGTGCACGTAGTACACTTGGTACACGTAGTACACTTGGTACACGTAGTACACTATAGTGCACGCAGTATACTTGGTACACGTAGTACACTATAGTGCACGTAGTACACTTGGTACACGTAGTACACTATAGTGCACGTAGTACACTATAGTGCACGTAGTACACTTGGTACACGTAGTACACTTGGTACACGTAGTACACTATAGTGCACGCAGTACACTTGGTACACGTAGTACACTTGGTACACGTAGTACACTATAGTGCACATAGTACACTTGGTACACGTAGTACACTATAGTGCACGCAGTACACTTGGTACACGTAGTACACTATAGTGCACGCAGTATACTTGGTACACGTAGTACACTATAGTGCACGTAGTACACTTGGTACACGTAGTACACTTGGTACACGTAGTACACTTGGTACACATAGTACACTATAGTGCACGTAGTACACTTGGTACACGTAGTACACTATAGTGCACGTAGTACACTTGGTACACGCAGTACACTTGGTACACTGACTGGGGCAGCTCAGGTGGTTGGAGCTTGTCCCACAGAGAACACCGTGGCCAGTTCGACTCCTGGCTGGGCACACGCTTTGGTTGCAGGTCTGGTGCTGGTCAGGGTGCACACAAGAGGCAACCAATTCATGTTTCTCCCTCACATCTGTCTTTCTCCCCCTCCTTTTCTCCTTCCCTTCCCTTCTCTCTGAAAAATAAATAAGTAAAATCTAAAAAAAAAACTTAGTATACTATAGAAAAGGCATAAATCACTTTTAAGTGCTATGCATATGTAGTAATACAAATGAACAAAATCCGTGAGTAGGAAAACTAAGCTAAACCTATTTTATTACCTTTAAAATGTGTTAACACTTCCCAAGTGATCAACATTTTCAGAACAAAGCACAGAACTCTATAATTTATAAATTGCTCACAAACTGTATAGGTGGTCTGAAGAAGTGTTTATGAGTTAAGTCTTCATAGCTTTAATAATTGGATTGATGCTACAAAAATACAAGGTGAAAATTTTGCAAATGGATAAAATAAAATTTCTCTATGAAAGGTCAAAATGTTCTCATTATTGGTTTTTATTCCTCCGTACTTGTTAAAATGAAAATATGTTATATTACTTAGACCCAATTGCTCAAATCATGAATGTCAACTAAACACACACACACACACACACACGACCATCATAAACATACGCATTTATAATGTTACATAACGTATTATTTCCATAATATTTCTTCTCACTTGAACTGCTCTAAGAAATAAGTAATGGCAATCACTTTGTAAGTGTTATTTTCAAATGCAATTACCCTTACAATTTTTTGTAGACTCTATCTTTTCAACTAAATAAAGCATTTACATGATTACTTACAAAAACATATGCAATGTTTTGGGTTAAATGTATGTACAATTTTATAAAAATAAAAAACATTAAGTTCTCTGGACAAATTGTCCCATCTACTTACTACTTACTAGTCACTTCATTCCATTTTACAAATGTAAAATCTCCATAACACCTTTAACAAATATAAAGTGGTTCTACTTACACTTGCATGGAGTTTTCCTTTTTTTGACATCGCTAAAAATTTGTTGCTGAAAACTCCTCGTATTCCTACAATCCCCTGAGACACAGCAAATATTTCCAAAATACCTAGGATGACAGAAATCCCAAAATAAAACACAGACTCCTCCATATACCATTGTGAAGAATTAAATTACTACATAAATTATTTTCATTCTTTATTAATGTGAGTTTTAAAAAGTATTTAACATTTTTGTGATATTCACTGTTTTTTAAAAGGCTAGCAATAAAATGTTCATTTAATATGATAGATTTCAAGATTCAAAAATGTTGTTCTTCATTAGTAATTCTTTTTTGGGGGGGAATGATAAGTCACTTTTAGTAAATAATGTTTGAGAATAGAATCTTTTCAACTTTTAAAGGAACTGAAGGACTTCTAAAAATATTTTTCAAAATGATTCTTATGCATCGCTTTCTATCCAAAGTAATGCAATATTTAATATTAAAACTCAAGACTAGCATAAACTGCCGAAAGACATAAAAACAATACTTATTTACATAAAAGAAATCCCTCTTCTCAAAGTATTATAATCACAAGAGCACAAATCAATATGTACCATACTTAATCATTTAGTGAGTAGCTTATTTAAGATTACACATAAGATACTAAAAGCATTATAAATCATTTGGGATTGTTGGTTCAATGAAGTGTTTAATGGACTATGGTTTGAGACATCTTGCATTTTGAATGACTTTTCTCGGAAAAAAATTAATGAAGTATTTTATTATGTTTATGCTTATATTTAGTATTACCAAGCCAAAGTTGCCCTGTCTCCTATAATAATTTGAAAGCTCAAATCCACTAGGTCAAGAGAATCACACACCACAGTTCAAAGAGCATTTTTAAAAATGAGACTCATTCTGTATACACTTGGAATTCCTACCTGTTTTATAGTCTTACATATGTTATATGAACAAGAAAAATGTATAGTGCTTTTTGTTAATTGCCTACATCAAATTGGTAAAAAAAAAAAACGTACAAAAAATATAGTTCACTAATACTACATAAGGGCCTATCTTCTATCTTAGAAAATAAGAAAACAAAGATGAGAGGGACAGGGAAAAATCTGTATTTCAATCTATAATAATTTGAGCATATACCACATAATAATTAAGACCTCAATAGGACTCTGTAGAATAGAATAACTCATCTGTTTTTCTTGAAATAACAATCTCCTCCTGGAGTATTTGAAATACATACAAAAATTTATTCAATTTACAAATAAGTAGTGTATTGCGAATATTCATATATAGGTATAAACACATAAGAATATCTTTTTTTTACAACATCTCTATTGAGCACTGATGTTGTACAATGTGAGCTAACACCTGCAACTGTAACAAATACGGCTACTTATTTATTAAAATTGATTTCTGAACAATACTTGATCAGAAAGCTTGGACGGGGTGGGGAGTAGCAGAACTAAGTTTTCTTAACCTAGAATAAATATAACACATCACAAGGAAACTGCGGCTACCAATTTATTAGATGTTTCTTGAAAAGGAAAAAGAAAAACTAAAAACTGTTAGAAAGGAACTTCTTTTGCTTATAGAAAGAAGTTGCTAAAAAACTTCTGTCTCAAACCCTTTTTTGCAAAATGTTTTAAAAGATGCCATTCACAATAGACTTTGCTATATAAATTATAAACTATGATGTGCATCCAAAGATTTAGAAGCACTATCATTTTCTCAAATAGTGATGAAGCACATGGAATATTTTTTATAGTTAAAAACGCTACAGGATAGATCAGGTTTAGTGATATTTGTAGCATAAATAGACATCCAATATGAAGTTATATTGCTATCCAAAGTACAGAATGATCTTGATAGAACAGCATTAATGGGTTTTAGATATCTGAGAGATGGGGCCGTGATTGTGAACACTGTGCAGACGTGTTAACCAGTGAGACGGGAGGATGTGACACATTGTCTAGGAGTGGGATACTCACTGCCAAAGAGACAGTGTGGAGTTTGTAGGAGAGACTTGGTTGCGTGTTTCCCCCACCGATTCACCCATGGTTCTGTGTTGTTACATTTTATTCCACTCTCTGGAAAACTACCTGGCTTTGTAAATGCAAATGTACTGTATATTAGTAAAAAAGTACATGACGGCATAAAAGGTAACATTCTCATTAAATTTATGTATTTGCATGCTGACATTTAAGAGGTCAAAACAAAAGGGCTCTATAAATATTTGTTTGTGTAAACTATTGGTTTCTAACCACTAACATTCTATTTTTAAGAAAGACCCATTTTCACTCATTTAACTTGTCTCCTCACACTGTGCCTTCTGTATGTATATGTTATGCAAAATTTGCGTTCACCTACCCCATGCATTTTACATGTGGGGTAGATGAAATAATACATTATTTTATTACATACTGTATGGTTTCTTTTCTTTTAAGTTTTGGCATACACATGATAGATTGCCTGAAAAAAGGACATTATTATTTTAAGAAAATTATATTTAATTGAAGCTTAAAAATATTTTTACTTATATCATTCTATTTAAAATTATGAGGAATAGAGAGGAAGTGAGATTAAATAAAATAATTGTTTTTTTCACATAGGTATCTTTGGTATGATCTTCTAAGCCTTCATGTAATTGTGGAATAATATTATGAATGTTGGTAAGATCAGTTTCTAAAGTAACTGCAACAGTAATTTTACAATTTTTTTTCTAGAATATTAGATCAGAGTCTATAAGCCCCACAATTCGACTTTCTGCCTCCCTCAAGAGATTGCTATGATTTTACTACGCTAAATCTCAGTAACTCACTGAAGATTTTCTACATAACATTCTAAATAATAAATCTATGTGCATTAAATCACACATATCTAAATCCTAAGAAACATTTCTCTGCAATGAATGCTTTTTTCAATTTCAGTAATCTCCGGACTCTTTCTGGGAGTCAGTAATAATAAATTTGATGAGCATTTACAACTTACATTGTGGATGCCAAGAGAATATCCTTAAGCAAAAATGTGTTGAGTCCAAGTGTGTCTCACAGATCCTAGGTAGTCAATGAATGCTTGCTAAATTGGGCTTTTTTACCTCGCTACCTCTCTTTTCATTTTGAGGACCCACCATATGCACACATCTACAGAAATACGTTTTAGCACTCTCCAGGTAAGCGAAGGGGATCGATATAAATTAATTCATATTAAAGTGCAAGCAACAATGTGTTGTATTTCCTGGGTGTTCACATTTAAGAGCATCAAAAGAAAAGGGCAGCGCTCACAGAAGGAATTCTCTGGGTGGAATTTTGGGGTTGACATCTAGGTTGCAGGAAGCAAGCACTTGGTGTCTCCCAGATTATACACACAACTGTTTAATCCACTTACTTACAAATGTGAGCATGCCTTACAAAGTAAGTGTTTCAGTAAGAAAATATACACTTAGACATTTTTAGTATGTTACAGATTTTTAAAACGATAAAACTCTATTAAAGATGGCTAATTTAGTTATTAGGCTTCTTCACCCTTTTCTCTTTATTCCTACCTAGTGAATAAGACACAGTTAGTCCATGTATTCAAAAGCTTTCAACAGCCCATCTGAAAGTCCTCAAGGAAAAATAATTTAAAACTGAAATTTCTCGCCCTGGCTGGTGTAGCTCAGCGGATTGAGCGCCGGCTGGGAACCAAGCGGTCCCGGTTCGATTCCCAGTCAGGGCACATGCCTGGGTTGCAGGCCAGGTCCCCAGTGCGGGCCATGTGAGAGGCAACCCCAAATTGCTGTTTCTCTCCCTCTCTGTCTCCCTCCCTTCCCCTCTCTCTATAAATAAATAAAATCTTAAAAAATAAATAAATAAAATAAAACTGAAATTTCTCTATTTGTGTTCACATAGTGACCGATACACTTATCATTATCATATCTGAGTCTTAAAATATCCATTTTAGCTGTCTTGATTGATTACATTAGTAACAGAATTTTTCCACTTGAGTTTTTCTATACAATAGGTAGAGAGTCTGGTTTATCTAGGTTTGGGAAACAATATAAAGGCTGACCTTATATGACATAAATATTGATAGCGAATTCAGATTTCTAAAAATCAGTAAAATTGAGGATTCAGTTTAACCAAAATATATGATTGGAATTTTCATATTTTATATGAAACTTTGGCTTTCTGTAGTCATAGTCTTAAACTTTTGCTCTTTAGACTGACAATTATTCAATCACCTATTCTTTAATGGCCCAAGATAAGTCAGCAAAAACATTGTATTTATTGAAACTAACTTTACCAAATATTAATTAAAGCAAAGCCTTTGTTACTACTCAACAGTTGGGTGTCATCGCCTATCTTTGTCCCATCTTTCTTTACCCTTCCGTAGTATCTCCTCACAAAGACAGTTTATGTGCAATGAGCTTGATTCTTCTCTCTGTGTTCAAAACGTGGGATAACTATTGTGTAAGAGGAGCTAAGAGTATACTAAGTGGTATACTTCCACTAAACAAATTATGTTTCAAAAATTTATGGCCAGCATGTAGTTCTGATGGGGAAACTAGAAAACATTCAGTTTGCAAAAATTTTGATGTCAAATGATAGCTGAGAAACATAAATATATGTATATATGTTTTCCCAAATGTGACAGAAAATTATTGAGCTTAAAAGAACCTGTTAGAATGCAGTTTCATGGCAAAGTTCTGACTCTTTTCTGAAGTAGCAAGCTATGACAAAAAGTAAGTTTTCTGTCATTGCTCACTCACAGACAGTAGAACTAGATGATCAGATAAAACTCTGGTGTACCCTCCATGACCCCAGCTCTCTCCGTGTCCCTTGTGAGACTTAGACAAATGTTTCCTCATGTATCCTAACCAGTGTGTCAGGAAACCATCAAGTGCTGCACCTTCAGAGAGGTAATTAGGCCTCGGTTTCTTGTTCACAGCTACTTAAGGGCAGAGATTCATTTTAAATTTCCAAATCACATGTTATCCTGGTAAACACGACATATTCCATAGATTCTTCATGAGTAAAATCGTATGAAGTAGTATTGGACACTCGGGCATCACAATGCAGAAAAATCACCATGATTTGAACACTTTAGTCATTCTTCTGTGACAAAAATTGATGGAAGCCAAAACGAAACAATCCTCCAACAAATCTAAAAGTAATCAAAATACCAAGTTGGGGGAGGCAGGTATCCTACGTGCTTGAATGAATAAATAAATGAATAAATAAGTGAATGATTGCATGCCATGTGAAACATACACACTGAACTCTGAAAGGTTACTATAAGTTGCAATGAATTAAGAAATTGTTAGTTGAAAGGAAGTTCTTTAGTCACTGTTTAGGAAACATCGCTGTTCTTTTGTAGATACCTTTCGGGGTGGGTTTTAAAATAAATTGGCCCTGGATATAACATATTGGTCAAGGTCTTCTTTGGCTGAATATATTCTTTGCTGAGCTGTCCTCCTTTCCCTTCCTTTTCTACAGCTGTCCCTTGGGCAAGGCCTAAGCTGCAAATATTTTTTTGTCTATGTGTTGTTGTTTTTTTCCAAGAGAAGAGGATGAACGTCTTGGGGATAAGTCCTTTTTTCAGAGATCCCTAGCACATGAAACGCACCCCAGACACATTCTTTTACTCCCCAGGGATTCAACTGCTGCTTGATGCACATTAACTTTGGGTCTGTCCCTTGGGAACACGGAAGTTACCCTCTCTTGATACCAATTTTCTAGATAAACTACAAGAACAGAATAGAAGATGTTTTCACTTAAGAAAAGGAGGGAAGGTTCCTAGCAGCAGGGAATGAGCTCTGATGTCTGAAGGGGTAAAAGGTTGTGTGGAACAAATCAAGGACGAATGGAAATACTGAAATAGACTTAACTCTCGCTGCCCCTGAAATCTCAGGAAATTTCCTTTCACCTTACCACTAAAAACGGTTAGTGGTTTGATAAGAGTGAAATGAACCTTAAAACATAGACACAGGCTCCTGTAGAAGCATGTGGGAGGCCCTGGGACCGCCGGGCATACATGGAGGGCCTCTCCGGCCGTGTCCAGGCCGCCTCACCGCGTGCAACACAGCCAGCCGGAGCTGCACGGCCCGAGTGACTAGTCCGGGGCTGGGGGCAGGAGCCCACCCGCTCCTCTTCCGTAGCAAACCGCCAGTCTTTTCCACCCCGCTGCTGAACCCCAGGAAAAGTTTTGCCAGCCGGCCACCCCATCGATGTGGGCATCTCCAACAGGGCTCCGGAGGCCAGCCCTGCTGTGGCGCCCGCGCTCCTCTGGAGCCTGGGGAAGAAGAAACCCTCAAAATAGCCCATGTGGTCCTGGGTTTGAGAAGGAGCAAGTTACCAGCTTCAGTTTCCTCATTCTTAAACGATGAATTTAAGTGAGCAACAGATTAAGTGAGCTATTTCCGTGGGCCAGGCGTTGCTCTAGAGAAGGAAAACAATACGTGGTCCAAACCACCAAACTTACAGAGGGTGGAAATTGAAGTACACCTGGGAACCACCAGGCTGACCTCCTGAGGCGAGTGACCGCACCCAGCGCTGTCTCCTGGACACATTTCCCTCTCTTTGGTATCTCAGGGGCCGGGCTGTGATTCTATCCGATGGACTAACCCCGCTGAAAGAGCGACCTGGCCCTACCCAGGAAAAGCCCGGCAGAGATCTTCCCAGTCCAGCACACAACCCCCAGCTGCCCAGAGGCGGTGAGAGGAAGCAGAGGAGCGAGGTGACGTCTGGAATGGCAGATAGAGTGGAAGAGAGGAGAAATGAGAAAGTAGAGAAAGAAATACCTAAAGAGAAAACTCGAAGAAAATTTAAAACTTGGTTTCAAAATAAAACCTTACACAACTTTCACCTGTACCAAACTGAACATCCTCTGTATTTCTTCTAAAATAAAGAACTTCACCCTATTTGTCTTTGGGGACCACAGGCTGGCCACTCTTCCTGACAGGGGTTTGTCTTGATCTCAAGATACTGAACATTGCTAAACCCAACTCTGGAGCTAATGACTCCAATGTCTATCACGTCGCCCTTTCTAAAGATGTCCAGTGTTCCAGATCACTGTTTTCTTCCAAACAAGCGATGTCTGGTCTCCCCTAGAACGTACATATATTCTATAGGTATATAATGTGCAAATATGTACACACAAGAGACATATGTATGCATACACACACACACACACAATTTGTGTGTTATGGTGGCAGTTCTGGGGCTATGTGAGATTTTGTTCTTCTAAAAATTACCTTCAGTCATGGGTAAGAAAAAGGATGCACTTTGATGCCTAATGAACAATGCTAGCCTAGGAAACAGAAGCTGAAGGAGAAAGAAGGCTTTTGTTTTTTCTCCAGGCACAGGCTGGAGGCTCTTCTTTGGGGCCAGGGTACACTGGAAACAAGGCGCCCATCTCTGCGCGCCAGCCCCCGGTAGCCCACACTTCAGGAACCGCCGTTCCCTAGACCCACCAGTCCGCGCGTGTGCGCGCGCCACCGAAACGCACCTCCGCCCCGCCCGCCAGCTGGGTCCCAGCGACCCGGAATTGCGAAGATGACCCAGCGGCCCAGGGAATAATGGGTTGTCCCTCCCGCATGTCTGGCCACCCGCTTAGGACTGGTTTTGCTGGAGAGAGAGCAACTTACTTAACATATTGGCTTCGTGGGAGCCATTGACTTTGCCATCCGGGTAAATCTGCAGATGGAAACCGATGCCCACTCTGCAGTAGAGGCTGCCAGTCCGGCGCCCCGAGGGGGTCCACTGGAAACTGCTCTGCTCCAAGCCACTTCCTTGGCTGCCCAGAGAAGTCGTAGGGGAGGAGGAAGAGGAAGACGTCGTGCTACTGCCGCTCAGGCTACTGCCGGAGCCTCCCAGGTTTCTGTCAGTGGCAGAGGGTCCGAGTTGCCCTTTAGGGGCTAGGCGCTTCTCCCCTTGAGCCCAGGCGCTGAGGATCAGGTGGCTGAGGAAGAGGAGGAGGAAGGACAAGCTCATTCTTCCAGACGCGGGGGTCCTAAGTGCATCTTGCAGAGCTGGGTCTGGGCTCCGTAGCCCCCGCGCGGCTGCGTGCCTCTGGCGCTGCCCCCCTCGCCGCACCGGGTGGACATAGCCTCGGGAGAGACAGGGGGAGAGGGGGAGAGAGAGAGGCCACCCGAACGGATCTCGGCGCTGGCACTGAGATATTTATAACGCCAGTGATCTCACTGCTCCGTGCACGCCTGCGAGGCTTCCTCTCACCCGCCGCTTTGTGTACTATCTGGCGGTGCGGAGAGGGAGGCTGGCGGTCCCGGGGGCGGGGGTGTGGAGGAGGGAGGAGATGAGAGAGAGTGAGGGGGTGGAGAAGCCGAGTGGAGAGGAGCTGCACCCGGACGGACGCAGGGCCACGCATCCCAGCTGTTCTCACGCGCCTCACGGCCACCCTCAGACCCAGCCAACGCTGCGCGGAATTCAGCTGCGCGCGTGCCGCTGAGTCCTCCAGGGGCAGCGAAGGAAATGGGGGGTTAAAGCGTGGAAGTGAGTTCTTGTCCTCTCAACCTCTGCGCACACCTGCGTCCCAGCCAAACACCCTGGCCAACGCGGGCAGGACCCAGTTTCCTTCCCTATCCCCTGCAGACTCGGCTTTCATAATCACCCCGGGGCCGGGAATCCCTAGGGAACTGCGTCCCGCCGGGAGATCCCACCACTTCGAGGGCTTCCGCGGGGAACCCCGCCAGGATTCGCAGCCCAACTTGGGACGGCTCTGGTGCGGAGCGATGGGAGAAGACTTTCTGTTGTGATGGTGGTTCTTACTGATTAAAGAGCGAAGAGGTGTATTCAGGGTTTAGATAGCCACCCTGAGCCAGTACGCCACAACTCGAGCTGCTTTCTATTGGAAACTCTCGGTTGAGCTAAACATTATGCCGAATATGTTTTTCCTTCAGGGAAGCCCTGGGTGTGTGTCTGGGAGTGTGAGCGCATGCACATACCCGCCCTGGGAGTCGGGCAAGAGGGGCAAGGTCTGGGCGCCAGCACGTGTGAGTGACTGTCCAGTGTTCCTCTCTCGCCCCGGGGTCCCCTTGGCAGGAAGGAGTAGCTAACGACTAGCGTCAGCCTACTCACAGCTGCCATTGACTGAAGGAGCGACCCCAATGAATGATTAATGATGCGCGCTGGATTTCAGGAAACCTGAGAACTCAGCATTTCAGTGTGTGCGGGGGCCCCCACTGCCATTTATCTAAGAAATATACCTGACTTGCATTCTTGGAATATTTCTGTCTGAAAGCATATTTGAAGCTTCAAACTATGCTCTGATTCATTATTCATTTTAATGAAAAGGCTATGATTTTGACCAATACAGTCAATTCACATAAGCCAAAATTGACGCTATGATACGGCCTTATCCATTTTTGAGTATCCACTTAAGGATTCCTATTTCCTAATTAAAAGCATTACAAAAAGCATGTAGATTTTTCAACACTGGAAATCTTCCACGACGAGAATACATTTAACATCGAGGCTGCTATAAAAAAAATCACCTCGACAACTTGCTAAAGCCGCGGCGGAGAAAGAAGAGCACGTCCCACGTAGACGTGCACAGCCTGGGCACAGCGCCCCTGACACTAGCGAGTTGCTGTCCTGGCTGAACACCCCTTCCCTTCCCACCATTGCAGGTTCAAACTCTATGCTCCCGGTTTAACTAGAGTACTCAGACCTTCACAAAGCAACCCTGAAAGCGGACCTCGAAAGTGAACACTTGGTGCCTCAAGACGGTCCACTTGACCTCTTTCCAGGGTGAAAAATTGTGAGATCCTGAACGCTGCCATCTGCAAGTGATGCCCTTGGGTCTGTGACAAGTCTGTCTTGGTTTAAGGCCTGACAGTGCTGCTGAATGCCATCCTAAGTTCCTCTGCATGTATCAGGTGGCAAAGATTTTCCAAAGCACATCTAATTGTGTGTGTCCCCCGCCTCCCTTTATCTGCTGAAAGAGCAGAAGAGTGGATCCCGCCCCAGACGAACTATTATCCGCGTCCTCAAACCCGGGAGGGCAAGACCACTCTGGGGCCAAGCTTCTGGAGCTGAGATTCCACCTCTTGTTATTTCTTCTTTGTCTCAACTTTCAAGCCCTACCTGCACTGAAATATCCGTTCTTGTATCTCTCATCCCCACAAGATTACAGTTGGGGATCAAACTTTTGTCTAGAGATGACCCAGGAAGGCCAAGACACCTTCTTGGGCTTTACCTGAAGGGGTGGCAAGGTGCATTCCGACCTCCTCTGGGTTCCGATGGTGAGACGTTAGGAAGAGCTGAGTGCTTACTAAAGAAGTGACCAGTTCTTGCAGGCAGTGACTGAGTGTGGCAAGCCAGATCCCAAGGCCCCTTCTCAGCTCTCTTCGATACTAAGGGGTTAAAAAAAGTGCGCTCTTAAAACTGAATTTTCATGCTATAAGTAAGCGAGTAGGGTGGATGCCACTAAACTTTTAAAATCTATACGAGTGTCGAACATGTATTTGGGTCATTAAAAAAAAAAAAAAAGACCTGCCAACACTGAACGGTGAAAGATGACGACACTGCGCGTGTTCCGCGCGCGGAGCTGCTAAGTCCCCCGCAGCTCCGCGGCGAGAGGAGCCGGTCGCCCTGCGCTCCCGGGTTGCGCGCGCCCTGGCCGGCGCCCTGCCTACCCGCCGAGCATCCGATTTCCCCTGAGCCCGTGTCGGAAAAATCCGCGCTGGGAAAATTTTTAATTTCACCGTTCGGTCTATTCCGGGGTCTACACCCGTAAACTCCACGCAACAGAGTTCACGCCTGTGCCGCGTTTACGGTGGTGACTTTATGATCATCAGAGGCCCCCTGGGCAGGAGAGGTTACCAAGGTCCATTCGCAAACCGCGGAGCCCAAACTCGCCAGGGTTAGGCGCGTGCGAGGCGCTGTTATCCCCACGCTTTCCCAGTCCCAGAAGCAAAGTTGGGGAGAAGAAGGTGCATGCTTCTGGCTACCTGCAGAGAGACAACTAACGGTCTTCAAAGACTAGTTTTCGATCACCGCCATCCGACAGGGGACCGTAAACTAAGCAGGTTAATTCGGCCCACCGGCCGCCTAGGCGTCCGCTCCTAGTGCGCGTGCGTCAGCTCCGGGGTCCGGATCCGCTCGCACTCCGCTTTGCAGCGCCTCCATCCCTCCGCTACAAGTCTGCTCGCCCCACCACCTCAGGCTCGCCTTTCCTGGTCCCAGCGCCCGAGCCTTTTTCCCTCTCCTCCCCTAGTTTTATGCGGGAACCCGGCGGTAAATATCTCTTGTCTTCTATGGCTATAGGTATGATCCAGTCACTAGCGACAGGAATCAATTCAAAGCCTGTATTTCCAGGTTGGCACCCAAAAGCCTAAGGAAAAAGAGGGGAAGGAGAAGTTAATGCATAAGCTTCCCTTCACTGAAAGGACAAGCTGACTATTTACAAGCTTCCTTTGATTGTACACAGAGGCCAGAGCAGCCCTCCTAAGGCAAGGCCACCGGGGCCTGGTCCCTACCAGGGTGCATCGTGCTGGGACTGAGGGAAGGGAAAGAGGTAGATCATGATACAGGGTGAGCAACCCTGAAAGTCAGAGTCCCTGCCCACAAACTCTCCAGCCCACAAACACGCTGCCACCCTGCCAGTGGACCTCTCAAAGGCATTTCTCCAGAGAGCCTCAGTCACAGCAATTCTCAGCTTCTGAAGGTGCCCACACTCTATGATGTTTGCCTGGTCTGAGGTTTGTGATAGTGGGAAGCAAGGATTTTCCTTGTTTGATCTAAGCAGATAAGAGCCTAGAAAGTTTCAGTGTTTTCCTAAGTGATCTGCTTGATTCTGGCCCAGAGGACCTTGCAGCCCTCCCTCTCCATTCCTGCCACCCTGTAGCAGGACAGCCTCTTGCTAACCAGGTCTCTGGTGACTCCAGAGTGACTCCTATATTCCATACAAATATTAATGGAAGGCATTGTGGAAGGAATCAGGAGCTGACCCTTTGGGGGCCTTCTGTCGGTGTTCTTGCCAGGACCCTCTATTTCCTCCAGGCCTGGCTTCTCACCAGCCAAGTTGGCAGCAACTGCACAACAAATAGCCTGTGGCTCAAGGAGCATTGAGCAGGCTGGGAGGGTAGGAAGGGCCCACTGTGAGAAGGAAACAAAGACCAAGAGCGCACACGCAGGGCGTTGACAGTGTGATCAGAGATTCTGCAGGTCCTGGGGTTTGATCTCTTCCTCTTTCTCCAGGGTGTATTACTTCCCTCTGAGGAGGCATTTGTGTTGAAATGGCCGCAGGCAGCTGATCTTCTCTATATCTGTGAAGTCAGAAAGCAAAGCAACATTTTCTAGTAGAAAGGGATTTTGTGACCTGAATTGACTCAACGAAAACAGTTACTTAAAATAAAATAAAAGTAACTGAAAGCTCAACTATTAAGCTCAACTCAGGTCAACTTGGGTGCTTTCCAACTAGCTTCTGGTACTTCTATGCACTGATTCCCAAAGCACCACTGGCTCCCAGTTATCTCAGCACGCAGTGGAGTCCAAGTGTAGGGAAATAACTGCCCTTAAAATACTACTAGAAATCCCTTCCTCTGTCTAGGGCCAGCCATTAAAGATGAAGGCTGCCGTTCCTTGTAAGTGTAAAAGTCATTTTTAAAAATCATGTCACCATCCATTTCCCCAAACAGAGCCCACGCTGTCCTTTGTAATGGTCTCTGTTCCTGGCACATCTGAACATAATAATGTCAAAAGAGGTCATTCTGAGTATATGTAGATGGAGAGGTGTACTTCCAGTACTGATTTCTCATAAGAAGGGCGGGGAATCAGAGCCTTCTCTCATCTATGAGAGAAAAAGAGGGTGCATTGAATTGCTGCTGTTGGAACAGCTCTAGCATTCTGGATGTTTGGTTTGTATCAGAGAGGCCATAAGCAAACCAGTACTCATTCAGGAAAAATGAGAGTGGGGAAATAGTGAGAAAGGAAGCACAGTGTCCTCTTCTAGGACATTCTTCTTGTGCCAAATGGGAGGTGGGAAGAGAACAGAAGTGAGACCAAGCCTGGTACCAATGATAAACAGATAAGAAGCTGCTAAAACCCAGGGTGCCTGGGCTATCCATTCACCAACCAGTCAAAGGCCACTTGTTCAGGAAGTAATTTGATCAAAGCTGGTTTCTCAGACCAAGTCTGAGAGCCTGTGCACACAGACTGGTTTTCTGCCCACATAATAAGATGCTTATTTGGCTTCAGTGTTAAAGGGCTAGGGGAACCAAAATCAGAGATGCAACTGTTGGAGGGCAAGTACACACAATTATAACTTCAACAATAGCAAGTGAATGTGTTGTTTCAGTTTAGATTTTTTTTCCCCCAAGAAAAGCTTAGGCTTCACATTCTAGAGAAATACTTCTTGCATGCTTTTTCTAAAATCAGGATTTTTTTGCAAAGTACAAAAAGTGATTTCAGCTTAATCAAAAACCTAGAAAAATATTTAAAAAACCAGCATCTCATTCCTGTGGCCTCTTGAGAGAGAATTATTTGTGAACAGCCCTTATTGTTTCTTCCTATTTTTTTTTTCTTACATTGTAAAATTGCTAGCTCAAGAATCCTGGGCTGTTCTTTTGGCAATATAAAACCATTTGATAATCACAATATGTAATATAAAACACAATTGCAATATAAAACCATTTGATAATCACAATATGTAACAGCAAGAATTTACCTGCATGATAGACCCCATCAGCTCCCAAGCAGCATATAAAAGAGACTTAAAATGGAGCAGAAGGATCCAACACTTAATTAATTTGAGTATTGTTGTCTTATATACATAATATGGAAATCATGTTGACAAAGTCTATGACTTCTGATTTATCTGTGTCCCAAACCATCCTTTGCTTACCATTCCAATAGCTGGTTCAGATGAGAGCAGTGAGAGGATCCTTAGCTCTTGGAAAAAACGGAAATGAGTGGCTAATTTATGTTCACAATTTTTTCTTTTTTAAAGAAGAATTTGCCCTGGCTGGTGTAGCTCAGTGGATTGAGCGCGGGCTGGGAACCAAAGGGTCGCCAGTTCGATTCCCAGTCAAGGTACATGCCTGGGTTGCGGGCCAGGTCCCCAGTGAGGGCCATGTGAGAGGCAACCATACACTGCTGTTTCTCTCCCTCTCTTTCTCCCTCCCTTCCTCTCTCTCTAAAAACAAATAAAATCTTTAAAAAAAACAAATAAAGAAAGAAGAATTTGTCTTAGGCAAACCACTATCTTTGGAGCTCCTGCATGATCCTCAAGGGAAGGATTGAGGAGCATGCAATATATTACCATCAAGACTTTTATTAGTTCACCCTGGCAGGTGTGGCTCAGTGGATTGAGCACGGGCCTGGAAAGGTCACCGGTTCCACTCCCAGTCAGAGTACATGCCTGGGGTGTAGGCCAGGCTCACCATCCCCCGACTCCCCGCCACTCCCTGATTGCTGTTTCTCTCACACATCAGTGTTTCCCTCCCTCCCTTCCCCCTCTCTAAAAAAAATTTAAAAAGTAAATAAAATCTTTGCCCTGCTTGGTGTGGCTCAGTGGATTCAGTGCTGGCCTGTGAATCAAAAGGTCTCTGGTTGATTACCTGTCAGGGCACATGTCTCGGTTGGGCCATGTCCCCAGTTAGGGGTGTGCGAGGGGCAACCAATTGATGTTTCTCTGACACATTGATGCTTCTCTCCCTCTATTTCTCGGTTGTAAGTAAGACAATTTCCTGCCGGGAGCCAGAGGGGTGGGCACACAATGGAACTGTGAAGAAAATCACCACCAAAAGTATTGTGATTTGATTACTGCCCAGCTGTTTCCCTCTTCTTATGGGTACGTATGGTCTCAGGTAAATCATAAGCTCCTCAAAGGTGGTCTTCTTTCAGCATACACTGCCTTGTAACCCCCCAAATGCACAATAAAGTATAACTTCTAAATGGGAAGCCTTATGAGAAATGGTTTCAAAGGATAGCTTAATAATTATTACAGTTTGTCCTCCAAAGACGTGAGAACTTTAGCATTTAAGAAGACATTGTATGTATGTCAACTTTTTTTTTTTTAAAGAGGAAAAGAAACATGAAGAAAACAGTACATCGTCATGCTGGGTAATGTGTCTGTCATTTTCTCTATCAAGGGAACAGAGGATTTGGGAAAGTGAGAGTGTGAGTATGTATGTGTTTTCATCGTTTGCATTACCATTGCTCTTAATTACAGCAATCATTTTCGCAAATGGGCTTTGTTTTCTACTCTGGCTCTTTGGCTTTTGGCAGGAGGCACCAGACAAACACCTGTTGTCTGGATATACAGAGAAACACCTGTCAGCGGAGCTACTAAGTACTAACTCAGGGGCTGTCATCCAGGGTCTTGGGAACCTTTGCTACTGTCAGAAGAAAGGACAGAGCACCTGCTCAGAGCCCAGGAGGGCTGAATGATAGCTTATTGACTTATGACAGAAGATGTCGATGAATCCATTCCCGTCCTCGGCCTACTCCAGAGAAACGCAGCCTGGGGCTGCAACATCTGTTAATGAGTGAATGAATGTGGCGATTCGAGAAAAATTTCTTTTTAAAGGAGATTGTAGTTTCATAGATACAGGGCTTTCAGGCATCAAACTCTGAATGGCTTTTACGGATGAATATTTAGCTAGTAAGACTAGAGGAAGTGCCGGGGTCCCGCCCCAGCCAAGGTCCAGGGGTCCTACAGGTGAGCGAGGGGGGGAAACGGAGTCGGCGAATGAGTAATGACACGCAATGGTGTAGCTTCCAGCCCGTCGGCCAGACGCTTCTCTTCTGGCTTCAGAGACCTTTATTTATATAATTTCTTGCAAGCTCAAGTGGTAGGGGGATTCTACATCTCAAGTGGTTTTTTCGTAATACATTGCTTTGCAGTAGTTCCGGACAAGCATGATATACGTATTAAACAAGCCAAACGGGTGTTGCAATTAAACTTTTGCTTTGCAAGTTATATCTCTAATCTTAGCTAGTTGGCAAGCTTTTAGCTCTAATCTTACTTATTGATCAGCAAAGTGTCTAACCACATTATCTTAATACCTTGATTTCTCGGAGCTAGGCACACTCTTTGGTTGCAATGAGCCAGCCACACGTCTGGCACAAGGGCTGGCATGAGACTGTTTCAGCTTTCTAGTAGGGGCCACGCGGAAGACTCTTGTGGTTATGTGGCTAATGTCTGTCTCTTACTTTAGGCTATATCTTCTCTGCTCTCTAGGCATCTAGCATACTCCCAATCCCCCTTATATCTATACATATCTATTATTTGCTGTCTTATCTTTTTCTTGGCCTCTTTAGACAATATACACCAAGGGGGGCCTGATCTTTTCAAAGCTTCCCAAAAAGGGAGCTTATAGTAATCTTGCCAATAACCGTTAATATTAACCCAATGAGTTCCTTTATAATAAATGCCTGTGTAGGGCAATGGGGGGTCTGTAGGCCTAGGGGTCGTGGTAAAGGGAAAACGATAGAGAGCTGACCAAACTCGCCTCTTAGACCTAATTCTACTCTCAGGGGCCCGTATTCTGCCTGAGGTGGTGGGGGCAAATGAGGGCGTAGGACTTGGGCCAAAAAGTTTCCTCCATTTCCGTTCCTGATGAGTCTCATACCATTTTGGGGGGCAAATGGGAGTGAGGGTACTTTCCACTAGACTATCATTGTAATTTTCCAAGAACTCTGTCCCATTATAGGAATTGCCATCTGTCCCAGTCCCACAATAAATCACACTGACCCCAAGCAAAGGAAGCGATAGAATGATTAAGCAGAGAAATGCACAGTGCTTTTTCCTGCCAGTTCCACTGTGTGGGTCATCGGCGCCCTCCGGGACTTTGTTAATCCACAGTGGGGTGGACTCGGCTCCCAGCAAGGAAGAGAAGCAAGAAGAAAAGAGAGGGGACACAAAGAAACATATGGAGAGTACGAAAATGGGAAAAAGATGATGTTTTCCATATGATCATCTTCTTCAGAAAAATCACCATTTTGAGTGCTTTGGCAGTACTGGGCTGGTTCTATGTAGAGACAGCTATTCTACTCTAATAAGCATCACTGGAAAGTGTCAGTACCAATTCCTGAAGTGATCAATTATTCCTTGACAGTTTAGACATTTAGATACGGCTGATTCCCACCCATGGAGAAGGAAGAGAATGAGATGACAAAAAAGGACTGGGAAGGAGAGAGGGGAGGTAAAAAGCCTACATTTTTCAAAGATAGCATTAATATTTATTTTTAGGTTTTCTAACCTTTTGTTCCCCAAGATAGAGAAGTAAAGAAATACAGAAATCCATGCTGGCTCAGAGAAATTTCTTGAACCTGCTTCATCCTGTGAAAGATTACCCACAGAGCTGGGTATTACCAGGATGGAGCCACCGAGCCTTTCCATCTGTACCTCTTTCCAGTCGGAGCTGTTGTCCAGGATACCCTGTGGGAGGGGCTGCCTGCCTGAATGCTTCCTCCAGATGGATTATGCTTCTCTCCTCTGTCCCGTCCTCTCACAGATCAACCCTCCTTTTCTTACATTATGATTTTGCCCCCTAGACTTGAGAACTCTCCTGGCATTACATACAAAAGGAAAATGGCGGCGGATGAATAAAATTGTAGGTAGGAAGGAGGGCAGAGAGGAGAAATCATTAAGAGAATACTTCATCTTAGATCTAGCCTTGCTTTTTCTCTTTTCTGTGCACACTCTGTGCAGTCCATCTGGAACTCCTTTTGGCCTGTCTTCCAAATACATGCAGAATCCAAACACTTTTACCATCTTTGCTGCAATGCTCACAGTTAAGCCATCATCACCTTTCACACGGATGACTGGTCTCCCTGCTTTGGGCCTGGCCCCTTATGATTTATTTTCAATGCAGCAAGATGATTGTTTTAAAGATAGAAGTCAGTTTATACCACTCCTCTTCCTAAAACTACCAATCACTTCTCACTTCACTCAAAATAAAAGCTAACATCCTCCCAGTGGTCCTGAAACTCCTGCCTGATACCCACGCTCACTCCCTTCAAGCCCCTGTTCTCCCAACTTAGCAGCCACCTTCACCTTAGGGCATTCACAAAGGTCACTGTCTCTGTTTTGGACTGCTCTTCCTCAGTATATTTGTCTGGCTAACTCTTCTAGGCTTTGCTCATATTTTTTCCTTCTCAAGTGTCATCTGACTACCTAATATAAAATTACTTGCTCCACATACTCCCTAACACACTTTTTAATATTTTCCCACTGCAATGATTTATTTATGAGCAGTTGCAGAGCTCTTACTATCATTCAAACATTGTAGCTAGGCATTAATTCATCCAAAGCACATAGCAACATTCTGGAGCAGGTACTATTGTCTTGTCTATTGAATAAGTCATAAGAAAACTGAGACACAGGGAGGGTAAGTAACATACCGAAGTCACACAGCTAGGAAGTGGTGGAGCTGAGGTTCAGACTTAGTCTGATTTCAGGAGCAGCGCTGTTACAACTCTGCTTTGTTGCATTTATACTATAGGGGATATTTCTTGTGTTGTGTTTATTGTTTATTGCATGTTTCACCCTGTCAGCGTGTAAGCTTGATTAGCATGTTCTCACAGAGGTAAGAATCTTTCCTCTGTTCACAAACACAAAGAATGATGCTTGACACATTCTTGGGGCACAGTAAATATTTGTTGGATGACTGGATGGACTTGATGATGGAGCGTCTGCTCCCCATCTTGAGATACAGTATTTTAAGCTCATTACCAAAACTTCCACTTCTCAGGGGCCTCAATTCATCCTCTGTTAGACTTCAGATGGAGAAGAATGAGGAGAAACAGCATTCTAATTCAGATACTTTATTTCACCCTATAATTTTGGAAAGAGTGAAATTGCCTTAGAGATGCTATAGCCATGCAGAAACTTCATTTCTTTAATATGACCTTTTCTCCTTTTTTTCCTTTTGATTCAAACTGGCCTCCTCCAGCACCCTGACTCACCTACCTCCTTCTGTCTTACATGACCACTGCCTTATGCATTAAGTCCTCAGGACAACAAAGCCCTGGTCAGCATCAAACAATCTTCAGAACAGTCTGAGGTCTAATGACCTTAAAGGACGATAACATCTAGACCTTAGTTACGTTTCAGCTCCGGACCAGGAAAATGGGACATCCCACCCATCAGATCCTTGCAAAACCAGACAGAATGACGCCATGGCTGACATTAGAACCAGGTGCATTGGTCAGCTGCCCCCTACCCTAGCACAACCAATCAATAAAGACCATAACCCTAACCATGGCCCTAACTCCCTTAGTCACCATGATTAGTGGTTTTTTTCTCTTGTAGAACCCATTTCCTGAAAGCCATTGGAGAGTCAGGTCTTGGAGCATTGCTCACCTGGGACCCCAAGCATGGGCCACTTCTTCAATTAATAACCCCTTACTTTCTTCGCTGCAAGATCCTATTTCTGTTACTGGGCTTTGATGAGCACAGGCAAATTAACCCCTTTAGTTCAGTAACAATGATGCTTTTACTTCCCTTTGATTTTGTTTTCACTTTAAATTTCCTTTGCAACTCCACCTACTGCACTCTACCCCATATTTAGAGTAGGTAGATGTGAGAAGAAATAAAGAAGGAAAGGTAAAGGGAGTGGTTCAGAATTGTTCTTTCACATATACTGAACATCAGTTAGCCTTTGAAACCTTATTTCCTGTAAGAATTTTGTAATAAAGACAATACACAGATAGAGGGTTCTGGAGTCAGAAAATGGGGACTATGTGGCAGAAATGTTTCTGGTTCCTTGTGGTACCCATACTTGAAAATGAAACAAAGCAAACCTCATAATCCAGATTTCTTAAAATTCCAGCACAGAGAAGTGGAAACCTGCAATGCTTTGTAAGTTTGTTCGTTTTGTAAAGACAGTGGGGCAGTGGTGAAAACTGCTTATTGAGACCCAATATACTTGAATTCGAACTTCTGCAGTTATCTTCACAAATGAGTACACACACACACACACACACACACACACACAGAGTAACTGTATAGCCCTGGTCAGCCCCATAACCTCATTTTTGTTCTCTATAAAAATAAAGAGTAAGGGCAATAATTTCTGTTCTAATGTACTTTTTTGAGAAGTAAATAAGAACATAGGTGTGACCATGAACGTGAAATCATTACACAAATGTAATTTAAAATAAAAATTCTAGTTGTTTATGTTAAATTTGTCAAAAATACTGTACTTTCTTAATATACAAAAAAAGTCTAATGTATGAGTATAAAATATTTTATCAGTTCATCTTGCCTTTGGAGAGATGTAGATAATAGAATAAAAAAATAATGCTCTTGTATATCATAATTTATAGCAGAAGAGCCTGGTCCAGTAGCTTTTTACAAGTCTGGATTATGAATCCCTACAGGTATTTCAGCAGCTGAAAGACGATTCCAGTGAACATTGTGAGCTTTAGGATGAATGAGATTTATCTGCATTATTTTGAAGAACACTAAAGGAAAGGAAGATAAAGTCAAGAAGCCCAGTTACATTGTCAGCTGTCTTCTTCAAATAGTGATTGATCCTTTTTATGGCCAGAACGTAAACGGCAGCAGAAGCCACTCTGTGTCATCTTCTCTGACTCTCAGGCCTCCAGCTGGAGCAGCAGCTTGCAGGATATGAGGATCTGCCCAGATAACTCGTACACCCTTTGAGAGAAAGGGGTTTCTTTTCAGATTTCCATGTTTCAATACCTTTGTAGCAGCCACCTTAATGCCATGGTAGTTAAAACTATGTGTCTTAAAGTTATACAAATGATCACACAGCGCCTGAGTGCTGGAGAAGATCGTTTGAGCTGGGCCGGGAAACTTTCCCCTTACCCCTGCAGATCTTCTGGCTGATTGAGTAATTCAAACCACGTAGAGCAGATTAACAGGAGAAAATCAATTTTAATACATGCGCATGGGGAACTCAGATAAGCTTAAAAATCCCAAAGACACCGAGGTAAAACGAAGAATATAGAACGAAGTTAAAAAGGGAGGGAAAGGTCTGGAATTTCAAAGGAGAAATAGGCATTCACAGGTTACAGAGAAAGTGGCAGACAAATTCATGCTGGACAACTCAGAACACTGGGACAGAGGGGAATCTAGCGAACAGATTTTTGCTTGGATCCTTCCTGTCTGCCACACTTAATTCAAACATGCTAAAATGAATACACTAAGGTGATTATGCTAAGGTTCCCTTCCCAAAGCAGGTTTTGTTCTTTCTGTTTTTCCATTGGAATCTCTTTAAGGAAAAGAGGAGGGGGGTAAAAACAAAGAAACAGAAAAACTCTCTTCCTGAGTTTGTTGGGCTCTAATTATTTTCAGCTGAAAATAATCTGTATGCCAGGGTGGCACGCTCTGGATAGGCTCACCTGAACTCCCACACTTGAGACAAGCTCTAACCCATTTTTACCTTGTTTCCTTCGTTAGTGCAACTGAGATACAAACTTGGCAGCTTTAGGAGTTTTTCTCATGTATGATTAATTTTAAAAGTTATGCTTTAATGTAACACAGTGAAAGTTTGGGGCACATCTAAGATTAAAAAATTTAAAGGCGATGCTTTAAGAAAAAAATAAGGGAATTGTCTATTTCAATGGCAAAGCCTTTGAAACATTTGAAATTATTAAAATATTACTTTTGTATTTATTAATAAGGAGGAGGGAAACTCTTGCACTTTCCTTTGCAATTATTCCACAAACTATTGCCATGGAAAATGGGATTGTTAATAAAGCAAAATCTCGGAGGACTCTGGTTATAGCTTCTTATGAGGGATCACTGGCAACTACCTTCTACGGAAATGCTGAGAACCAGCAAGTGCTGAGGCTCAATTTAAATTGACACAAGATGCAGGCCTCCAATGGGAAGAAATCAGCGTGCACCTCAACATCGGAATTCGAGGCTGCTTGAGTGAATTACTCAACGTTACTCCTCTCCACGAGCACGACTGGCCTTGGCACATAAGACACAATCAATTCTCTGCTACAGGCACAAGGATAAGAACATTTCTTAGCTCTGCAACCTGGAGCAAGTTTCTTGACCTCTCTGGGCCTCATTCTCTATGTTTGTATAATGGAGACAGTAATAACTTCTGCCTCTGAGTGCTGTTTTGATTATTGGTGTGAAACCTAAGAAGCTAATGCACATAAATGAAGAAGCACAGTCCTTCCCTGGCACATTGGGTGTCTCATTATGGATATCCATCATAATACAATCCCCCTTGCCCTGGCTCAGTTGGTTGGGTGTTTTGTCCCACAAAGCAAAAGGTCACTGGTTTGATTCCCAGTCAGGTGCATGCCTGGGTTGTGGGTTCAGTTCCCAGCAGGGGTGCATAGAAGATCAAAGCTTCTTCCTTTCTCCCTCCCTTCCTCTCTCTCTAAAAATAAACAAGTAGAAAATCTTAAAATATATATAATCCATCTTCTTCTCACCAATTTTGGAGAAAATTATGTTGGAGAAGAGGAGGTTTTACACTTTAATGCAAATTAACAAGCGCATCTAAGCAGACTTTTCTAAGTCAGATTTCTTCAAATCTGTGAAAGGCAAAGAAAACAGGAGTTAACCTCAGTGGTAACAACCATGGGATTTTCATTGTCATAAACATAGAAACTATGTCATCATATGATACATAGAGAAATGACAGGCCTTCTAGCTAACAAAGATGGTGCGTGAGTTTTGCAGGGTATGAACTAATGATCTTTCGTGCCTTCCCATTAATGGAGTGATGACATTCAAGCAGCGATACCGTGTGTTCCACCAGTGAGTGTAGCCATATCTCTTCTAGATAACACAGATACCTGTCATGTAATGCCAGAATCAAGCCTTCCAATGACACTCCATTTGTCAAATCAGAATGTTACCAAATGTATTTTTCTTCTAGAAATTTTCCCAGCCTGTCTACATATTATAGCAATATGAAAGAGTCCTGCTTGTGTTAGAAACATAAATCACCCAGACAGATACAAGTAAGAGCAAACATTCCATTTGCACAGGGAAGAGAAGAGTCCGCAGGAAGTACACGTAATTCTGTGCGCACTTAGAAGTTACTTGTTGCTTTTCAGCCTGGGGCCAAAGGAGCAACTGGACAACAATAGTCACTGCTATACTAAGTTGTGTTTTATTTTATTTTATTTTATTTTTAATTTTACACACAGTAACATTCATTCCTTTTTGGTGTACTGGTCTAAGTTTTGACAAATTCAGGGACATGGAGCCATCACCACAATCAAGATCTTAATTCGGTTTTAATTGTCCGTAAGGTTATGTGATACAACATTAATGACAAAGTGTGACTGATTCAGTCCATTAAACAGAAAACGTGAAGAATGGGGGAAATTTTCGAGGAAAGGTATAAGGGTTTCTGTTTTCTGAAATGAACTCTCCACTTCCCATACTTCTCATTGACTAATTTCTTCTCTATTATTTCTTTATCTTTTTTTTTTTTTAGTATCTTAGCTTAAAAACTGCTTTCTCACAAGAGCTTTCCTTGACCCAGCTCCAACCTCAAATCTGGATAAGATCATCCCATCTGTGTCTTGTTTTCAGAGTATCCCATTCTTGTTAAAGTATCCCTACTTATTACAATTGTAGCTATACAGCTTTCTTTTTGTACATAGATTTTTGTGGAATAATTAGTCTAATATCTATCTCCTTCCACACAACCTAAGCCAAAAAAGGTGTCGAGTGTGCGATTGGTCCTGATCAGCTCTCCAAAGATAGCATTTGTTTCAATAATATTTTTCAGGCACTAGGTTTAAAAAGACCCAATTCTTTCATTAAATTTGTAATTACATCTACCAACTTTCCTCTAATGGTTAGATAAAAGCTGTATAAAAGTAAAGATCAGTGTGTACAACGGAAAACCAACGGTATGATTTTATAAAGTACACAGATGAAGTTAAACAGGGAAGCTTTTTTGTATAAATTTGTTTTCAACCAACAAGTGGCACAAGGCCTGCCACCAGTCACCCTCCTTCTGGGTAAGACCCTGGGGTTGGCTGCACTTTTTAGCAGCTTTCACTGGACAATAAGCTTCAGGCCAGGCTGGGCCACTAAGGTTGATCCAGGTTCAGATACTGAAAAAAAAGGTAATGAAGGTGCTAGCAAACATTGCTTTCACTTTGCTTTATTACAGAACCAACAATTAAGCAGAGTAAAACTTAGGAACCACAGAGTTTGCAAGGGAGTATATGTGACCAATCATTTCTTACCAGTTCCTCGCACTGGTGTATGCAAAATGCATTGGTTTATTCCATCCTTTAAAGAACCAACAACGTAAGAGGAGTCAAAAAACCATATGCCTACTGCCTTTTATACTTTAAAGCTGGGGGAAATGCCACATTAGCAGCCAATATTTTATCAGCTAGAAATTTTTGCTATGACAATGAAATGTTCCCAAGGTCTCTTTCTTATGCTATCACTGCGTGTATAGCAGCTCAGCCATGACTACCATGGGCTCCATGAGTGAAGGATCTGTGTCTGTTCTGGTCACTATTTATATCCCCATTCCTCACCATGGTGCCTGCAGTTGGAAATGTACCAGAAAATATTCCTACATGAAGAAATGAACGAATAACTGGGCTCGGGTTCTGGCCTGCTCAACCATGTGGCTGGCCAACTTACTTACTTTCTCCATGTGTCAGGCTTTCCACACTGTAAGTTGTAGAAGTGATTCAATTCAATCATCACTAAGATCCTTTTAAAAATGAGACAAATACTATAGACATAAGATCAACAAGAAAAAAGTCACTTATCTCTACTCCTAATCTTTCTTAACTATACTGCAGCCTATTTCAATTAAACTAAATTAAATGGCAGGTAGATTATATTTTAGTCCTGGCATTGTTTATTGTCAGTATGTGACTTTATGTATCATTTAAACTGCCCTAACTTTCATTTTCTTATATATGAACTTAAGAGAAGAAAACAACCATTTCTCACCTTTCTTATCACCAACATTTGCTTATTCTAGTTAGGCTTTCATGTTTTGTTTAAAGTTGCTCTTTTTAGTTAAAAATCCTTGAATTAAAGCCTTTTACATGCCTGATTTCCAATGATTCTCTTTAAACATAAGTCAAATCAACAAACCTTATAAAGAGGATAAATATCATGGGAAAAAATCATTTCTGAAAAAAACAGTAGAGACTAGGTGTAAAACAGGGAGAAACAAAACATAAGTGGGAAATGCTCTCCCAGGAGATGGGGGTCACTGTGTTTGGAGAAGGATTAGGATAAGGAAACATGACCACAATGTCCTTGCCACATGATGAGGAAGAATTCTCTAACTTACAAGAGCAGGTTAATCATTGTTTCATCTCCCAAACTTTTCATTGTTTGTCTCTTTGAGACCACAATTTTGATTCAAGTGGAAAAATTTTACTCTCCCAGGACAAACGGTTCTAATTTCTGCAAAGATTTCTTTTAGCTTTGGAAAAATGCCAAAGATCTTGGATTTTTCCAGATATCAACCACATTTCTGATCCTGTGCATCCAATAAGATATGACACATGGGCATGAGGGTCCCTAGAGGTATTTAAAAAGAAAGAAAACTCACTTTTTTATTACAAAAACTGACCTTTCTTAAACTGATGAGAACAAGCAAAATGAAATATCTTTTATTCTTTCACATCTTTTAAGGAAATTAAATGGCATTTGATGAAATAAAGGCACAGAGAATGTAAAGAATATACCCTTGTCTAGAGCAATTGGATTGAGAAAAAATTAGGTGTAGCCCCATGGCCAGATAGTCAAGTGTGACGGAAGACTGGAAAGAAACTAAAGCTCTATATAGTCACATGCGATGCATTTGAAGAGGAAAAAGCTGAGACAATTTAAACAAAATTTCTATTCAGCAGCATTCTTAAGAGGGGGCATAGAACAATGATCACTGTAAGTGATTGACAGAAAAAACAATTTTTTGAAAGATGAAGAGCAAAATAGCTCAAGGCAAAGAAAAGATTTATTTTTGAGATGATGTTAATTAATTTCAAATTTTCTAAGGGACATCTTCAATTAATCTCCCAAATGTTGCCATTGGAAAGTGACCCTGTCACAGGGTCACCAGGAAAGCATTCTGGGAACCCACATATGGGAGGGTATGGTAAGATTTTTGAAGTCACTGGAGCAAACACAAAGCACTGTCCTGGATTCAGCTCTGGTGTCTCATCTCTGTCTATTCTGCCATGAAAAAATTCCAACCTTGTCTTCATCAAGCCCAGTACAAAAGCCAAGGTCCAAAAGTCTGTGCCATGACAACGCTTAGTCTAGTTTAGTCCATGTCTGTCCCCACCTGGCTAGCCAAGTCTGTTCTGGCTGTGTGCTGGCTGGTGCTGTGCCCAGGCATCCACTTGGAGTCCGCAAGGCTGCCAGGCCACAGGCCACTGCTAGAAATGCACGGCTTTTAAGAGGAGAGGCGGTGGGAACAAACGGGGTAAGTGAGTGCTGTTGTGGGAGCTGGGGGAGAAGGAGGGAAGGAGAGAGAACTCTTTGTTAAAATTGGGTTATATGATCTGGAGCTTGGGAAGAACCAAGCACCTTTTCAAACTTAACCAGTCAACTTCCCAGTCCTTCATGGGCTTGCACTGGGCCCTCCCCATTACCAATTCATTTTCTAGATCTTCAAGGGTTTTGTGTCGCTTATCCAATCTGATCCTTTTCCCAAGCTAGGCTCTTCCCTTTTGTGGTTGTCATCTTGGCTCCCACTGCACATGCCTCATAGTAGCAGAACCTCCCCCTGCACCATCTTGGCTTCTACTGGGCATGTGCCCTGCAGAGGTATTTCCACTTTATTGTTCTGTCTCTCACCCTAGTAATCTGTGGGGAAAGGACCAGTGGTTCCCTGGGGAGTTCGTGAAGCTGTAGCTTCCTAGTGAAGCAATTAGGCTTATTATCTGATTCAGCCCCCCAGTTCACCTGGCTTCCTAATGTCTGATTTTCTTTACTCTATTCTTTTATTAATATCTAGCTACCTATGCTGACACAAAGACTTGTAATATGTTATATCCTAAATATCTTCATCTTAGTGTTTATTAGAAGATGATCCTAGGAAGCAGAAAAGAGAGTTGAAGGAGACCAAAGTTTTGCTCCCCCAAAATGTGTCTTGTGGAATATTGATTTTAAGCTGGTTATTAAGAAACAAAAGGTTCAGAAAGAACCTTTGATTCTCCCCCTTTCCTGCCTAAGAGATTCAGATAGAAAAGCCTGCCTCAGGAAGCAAGTCTTATATTGTCACCTTAGAATTTAGACAGGAAGTGTGCACACGGGCCTGGTAGCCAGATTTTTACACCCTCCCATCCCATTCTCTTGCCACATGTATTCTGATCTTCCTCAGCTACCTATAAATTGCCCATCTCCTTCAAAATATGAGACCCCTACCTAGTTTCTCCTTCATTCATAATGGTACATATACCTCAACTGCCCAATGTGCTTGGGGTCTTACATCTTATGACACCTCAGCACATACATCCATTTTGTCCTGTTAACGTCTCTGTTAATTTGATTATCAGTCTAGCTAGAAGAATTTAGAAGGTAGGAAGAAAAGTACTTTTTTTTTTAGCCTCTACAGTATGAAACTAGAAGTGGGGAAAAAGCAAAATAAAAGTAGGAAAATAGATTATTGAACTAGTTACCAGCACCAGTAACTGGGGCTCAAGCCCACTGGGGACATGGTAGGCAGCCTATAGAACCTGCTTCAAAATTGTCTCATGGAAGGACAGGGAAGTTAGAACAATTATCCGTAGGTGCCTCTTCCTCCCATTTCCTGGTTGCAACTGTGGACTGGCTGAGGGTACTGATGCCACAGAAGCAAGCCCTGGAGTAGAAAAGCAGAAAGGTGTAATTGTTCCCAATTGAGATGGGACCTGGCAATACACATAAAACTGCTTACTGCAGCAGTGCTGAAATCACTTGAGTAAAGAAGAGATGGTGCAAAGCATCAGAGTATCTGTTAATATCTTCACTCCAAATTGCTCCTCCTCATATATATTCACCTTTTCCATTAACGCAATCACCTCCTACCAAGTTGCACAAGCCAGAATGCTTTGAGAGATCAAATACTTTTTTTTTAAAGATTTTATTTATTTATTTATTTTTTAGAGAGAGGAGAAGGGAGGGAGACAGAGAAGGAGAGAAACAGCAATGTGTGGTTGCCTCTCACATGGCCCTCACTGGGGACTTGGCCCGCAACCCAGGCATGTGCCCTGACTGGGAATCGAACTGGGACCGTCTGGTTCCCAGTCCGTGCTCAATCCACTGAGCTACACCAGCCAGGGCGAGAGATCAAATACTTTTTCATGCACCATCATTAATATTGAAATGCTTTGCTCTCTCAACATGTTTTCTTTTTTAGTTTCTTATTTATTTACCTTTTAGAGAGAGGGAGAATGAAGGAGAAAGAAAAGGAGAGAGACATCGATTGGTTGCCTCTCTCATGCCCCCAGCCGGGAACCTGGCCTGCAAACTAGGCATGTGCCAAGACCAGGAATGGAATTGGTGACCTTTTGCTTTGTGAGACGATGCCCAGCCCACTGAACCACACCAGTCAAGGCTCTTTCTATACTTTTTTAAAAATTGCGGTAAAAGACACATAACATAAAACTTACCATTATGGGGCCTAAAAATGTTAATACATTTTATTTTATTTTACCATCTAAGTTTTTCTGGTTAATAATACAATTAACAGATGCTGGTTAAAGGAGGAAATCAAGGTTTTAATACATGGGCACGGGGAATTCACAGAGGCATGAAAATTCCAAAGACTGTGAGACAACACTGGGGACATAAGACATTTTGGACAAACGAGAAAGGAGGGTGGGAGACTGAGAATTAGGTTTCAGACATGAGAGTGGGTCATTTACAAGTGGTTGAGGAAGAGCAATACACCTGCAGGAAAATCCTTGCTCGGCCACTCAGAAACAATGGGACTCAGTGGGTATCTAGCTAAGGGGAGCCTGCCTGAAGCCTCTTGTTTAATTGCCATTAGGCTGGGGAACATCCAAAGATCTCCTTCCTGAAGCAGGGTTTTCTAATCTCTTAGGCAGGAAAGGGGGGAGGATCAAAGCCTCCCGCCAAGTCTTGTTTTTTAATAAATAGCCTAAAATCAGTATTCCAAAAGGGCAACTTCAGGATGACAGAATTTTGGTCCCTTCACCATCTTCACCATTTTTAAGCAATGTTAGCTCAGTTGTGTTAAGTATAGACATATTGTTGTGAAACAGACTTCCAGAAATGTTTCATTTTGCAAAACTGGAACTTCATACCCATTAAACTACAACTCCCCCTTCCTCTTTGCCTTCTATACCTGTAGGTAGGGAACAGGCCATAAAAACACCCAAGATCCTATCAACAAGGAATTTTTGCTACTCCACAATTCAATTAAGTGTTCCCGAATTCTCTTTCCTATGTCACTCTTGGATACACAGCAGTGTGTTCCCGCCCGCTCTCTGTCTGAGAGGGTATTGTCGCTTTTAGTTTAATAAACCTAGCCACTATCTCTTAAAACTCCTTGTATGTGAGTGTCTCTGAAATTCTTTTTCTGCAACACCACAGAAAAACCTCCAGTAACAGATATGTAGCAGTTTGTTAAAAAAATTTTAAAAAGATAAAGGTCATTTTCATTTTTCATTTCATTGAAAGACCTGTATCCAGAAAATTATAAGACACTAAAGAAAGAAATGAAAAAGGTACAAATAAATGAAAACAGGAACTGTGCTCATGGATAGGAAGAATTAACTTTGTTAAAAACATTCATACTTTCCAGAGCACTCTATAGAGTAAAAGCAATTGCATCAAAATATCAATGGCATATTTCACAGAACTAGAACAAATAATCTCAAAATTTGTATGGAACCACAAAAGACCCTGAATATCTACAGCAATATTGAGAAGAACAAAATTGGAGGAATCATGCTACCTGATGTCAAACTATACTACAAAATCATAGTAGCCAATACAACATGGTACTAATATAAAAACAGACATATAGATTAAAGGAAAGGAATAGAGAGGCCAGAAATAAACCCATGCCTTTATGTGTAGGAGTTCTCTCCACACACGTGAAAACACGCAGTTCCGGAATTCACGCGTTTTGAGCTCAGCTCCGCATGAGGAAAAATTATCCCCGTGTGGATCATGTCAGTGGAAAAGGAATTCTCTAATGGGAATTTAGCAAAAATGTATCTTAAGAAATTCTAACTTGCTGAGTCTCTCTTCCTCCCCAAAGTCAGGAAGCTTAAGTTAATGGATCACTGCCTCAATGTTTTATGATCCCAAAAGTTAACAGCCCTAGTTAGCTTACCCTCAAATTACTTGTCTCCTGTTTAATGTATACCCTGGTCCTGTCTGCCACTGGACCTGAATTTACATCCTAATGCTTTGTTAATGAGTAAGCCTACCCTTTATCTATTCCCTTCCCATATATCCTAATGATTCAGCTGAAGACCCCTGTTCTGCATAAGTTCATGAATAATCATTCCAATGTAAATGTGTCCTAAAACTTTAATAAAAACCCCGGCTAAGCTATCCACGAGGCCTTTTTCCAAGATGGAGGAAAAGACCTGTGGCTGCCGGATTCTTTTCTCAAAGCGTGTCTCTGGGTAAGTTTGATTCACGCATCAGGGTACAGTTCCCCACAGATTTCGCTGGGATGAAATCCCAGCGTCATTTATGGTCAATTAATATTTGACAAAGGAGGCAAGGACATACAATGGGGTAAAGACAGTTTATTCAATAAATGGTGTTGGGAAAGTTGGACAGATAATATGTAAAAAAAAAATGAAACTAGGCCAACTCCTTACACCATGTACAAGCATAAATTCAAAATGGATTACAGACTAAATATAAGACTGAATACCATAAAAATCCCAGAAGAAAAGCAGTAAAATCTCAGATGTCTTTCATAGGAATATTTTTGCCACGATATCATCTCAGGCAAGGAAAACAAAGAAAAAATAAACAAATAGGACTAAATTAAACTAAAAAAAAAATCAACAAAATGAAAAGACAACCCATTTAATGGGAAACACACTCGCCAATGATCCATCTGATAAGGCGTTAATACCCAAAATTTATAAACAACTCATAAAACTCAACACGAAAGAAACAATTCAATTATAAAATGGGCAAAAGATCCAAATAGGCACTTCTCCAAAGAGGACATACAGATGGCCAATAGACATATGAAAAAATATTCAACGTCATTAATCATCAGAGAAATGTAAATTAAAACTGCAATGAGATGTCACCTCACACCTGTCAGAATGGTTATCATCAATAAATGCACAAATGACAAGTGTTATTGAGGATGTGAAGAAAAGGGGACTCCCATGCACTGTTGGTGGGAATGCAGACTGGTGCAGCCACTGTGGAAAACAGTATGAACTTTCCTCAAATAATTAAAAATGGAGCTGCCTTATGACCCAGCAATTCCACTTCTGGGAATAGATCCTAAGAAACCTGAAACACCAATACAAAAAATATATGCACCCCTATGTTCAAAGCAGTGTTATTTATAATAGCCAAGATCTGGAAACAGCTTAAATGCCCATCAGTAGATGAGTGGATAAAAAAGCTGTGCGGTACATTTACACAATGGAATACTAATTGGCTATAAAAAAAGAAGGAAATCTTACCTTTTGTGACAGCATGGATA
Source organism: Micronycteris hirsuta (assembly GCA_004026765.1). Classification (NCBI taxonomy): domain Eukaryota; kingdom Metazoa; phylum Chordata; class Mammalia; order Chiroptera; family Phyllostomidae; genus Micronycteris; species Micronycteris hirsuta. The sequence goes on from PVJI01003671.1 coordinate 113,910, forward strand.
GACCTGGAAAATATTTTGCTAAGTGAAATCAGACAGTCAAAGAAAGACAAAAAAACATATGATTTCACTTACATGTGGAATCTAATGAACAAAATAAACAAACAGCATAGAAACAGACTCAGATATGGAGAACAGACTGACAGCTGTCAGAGGGGAGGGGTTTGGAGAGCATGGTAAAAAGACGTGAAAAGATATAGCAACAAAAATGAACAAACTCATAGATACAAACAGCAGTTTGGCGATTACCAAGGGGAAGGGGGGTGGGGGTAGGAGAGGATACAGGGGAGATGAACAGTGACAAAAGGAGATTTGACATGGGGTGGTGAACACACAATACAATGCACAAATGATGTGTCATACAATTGTACACCTGAAACCTATATAATTCTATTAACCTATGTCACTGCAATAAATTCAGTTTTTAAGTTTTTGTTTGACATAGTATAACTTTTCATTTAAGAACCTTGAAAATTAGAAAACTATCAAAAAGAGCAAATTATTTATGATTTTAATACTTAAACATTTTATAATCAATAGTTTGGTCTCTTTAATTTTTTTTAACAAATAGACATATATTTCACATAGTTGTAATCATGCTGTATGTACAATATATTTTCTTTTTAATATAGATAATGAGCCCTAGCTGGTATAGCTCAGTGGATTGAGCAGGGGCTGTGAACCAAAGAGTCGCCTGCTTGATTCCCAGCCAGAGCACATACCTGGGTTGTGGGCCAGGTCCCCAGTAGGGGGTGCACGAGAGGCAACCACACATTGTTGTTAATGTCCCTCTCTTCCCCCTCCCTTCCCCTCTCTCTAAAAATAAATAAATAAAATATTTTTTAAAAAGAGTTGGAAATTTCAAAAATAAATAAATAGATAATGACTAAGTCCTATATGTAGGCTGAAAAGTCCCAATTGCTCATGTACAAAATAGATGATAGAAGATCTAACATAGTTTATGTTAAACCATTCACAAATACAACACACAAGTAAAAGACCTTGGGCTGTTAGTTTGGCATAATCTCAATGCATATCTCTGTTGAGATAAGTCTTCTAAAAATTAGTTACAATATGGGGATACTTTAATGATTCATGTATGAAAATCAATGATGCATTAAGTATAAATTTTACCGGGATTAAAATGTTCATACTACCCAAAGCAATCTATAGATTCAATGCAATTTCTATTAAAATACTAATGGCATATTTCGCAAATCTAGAATAAATATTTCAACAATTTATATGGGTCAAAAAAGACCGCAAATAGCCTCAACAATCTTGAGAAATATGAACAAAGTAGGAAGGATCACAATATCTGATATCAAACTATAGTACAAGGCAACTGTTATCAAAACAGCCTTGTACTGGGATAAGAACTGACCCATAGATCAATACAATAGAGAGCCCAAAAATAAACCCATGTCTCTGTGGTCAATTAATATTTGACAAAGGGAACCTGAACGTACAATGAAGTAAAAATAGCCTTTTTAATAAACGGTGTTGGGAGAACTAGACATGCAAAGAAATGAAACTAGATAACCAATTTTACACCATACGCCAGAATAAACTCAAAATGGATAAAAGACTTAAATATAAGTCCTGACACCATAAAAGTCCTAGAGGAAAATATAGGCAGGAAAATTTCAGATATCCCATGTAGCAACATTTTTACCAATATACTCCCTAGGACAAAGGAAATAAAGGAAAAAATATAAACAAATGGGACTTCATCAAATTAAAAAGCTTCTGTATAGCTAAAGAAACCATCATCAAAATGAAAAGAGGACTTGACCGTATGGGAGAATGTATTTGCCAATGATATTTGGACAAGGGTTTGATCACCAAAATATATCAAGAACTCACACAACTCAACAACAGGAAGACAAACAATCCAATTTAAAAATGGACAAAGATCCTGAATAGACACTTCTCCAACAAGGACATACAGAGGGCCCATAGACATATGAAAAGATGCTCAATATCACTAGCCATCATAAAAATGCAAATTAAAACCACAATGAGATATCACCTCACACATTTCAGAATTGCCATTATTAATAAATCAAAAAACAAGTACTGGCAAGAATGTGGAGAAAAGGTAACCCTAGTGCACTGTTGGTGGGAATGCAGACTGATGCAACTACTGTGGAAAATAGTATTGAATTTTCTCAAAAAACTAAAAATGGAACTGTCTTCTGACCTAGCAATTCCACTGTTGGGAATATACCCTAAGAATCCCAAGTCACAAATTCAAAAGAACCAACACACCCCTATGTTCACAGCAGCGAGCGCTATTTACAGTTGCCAAGTGCTAAAAACAGCCTTAAGGGACCATCGGTAAAAGAGTGGATCAAAAACTGTGGTACATTTATACAATGGAATACGACACAGCAGAAAGAAAGAAGGAATTCCTACCTTTGTGACAGCATTGATGGAACTGGAGAATATTATGCTAAGTGAAAGAAGCCAGTCAGTGAAATACAAATACCATATGATCTCACCTGTAAGGAGAACCTAATGAAAAAAAAAAAATAAACTAATGAGCAAAATAGTACCAGAGGCCTGGAAACAGGGAACAGACCGACAGTGACCAGAGGAGAGGGGAGAGGGGGATAATCGTAGAAGGAAGGGGAAGGGACTAGTCAAAGAACGTGCATGAATGACCCATGGACATGGACAAAAATGTGGGGATTGACTGTGGGAGTTGGGGGTGGGCTGGGCAGGAGAGGGCAAAGGGGGGGAGAATTGGGACAACAGTAATATAAGAACAATTAAAAAATTAAAATAAATAAATGTTTATTTCCCTCTCTTTCTCCCTCTCTTCTCCTCTCTCTAAAAATAAATAAATAAATAAATAAAATCTTAAAAAAATACAAGATCTGTATGGAAAAAGTCTAGCCATTATTAATATAAGGAGAACAGTTTGTGTGATACCTTTGTAAACTGGCAGCCAAGGAGGGTGGACTGGAATGCACATGTGTGAACAGCGACAACTTCACTGGTGGCAGTGGTGGCAGTAGACAATGTTGAGTGAGTGTGTGTACTGTGTAGCTGTCACATTCAAAATAACTCATTGAGTGGGGCAACAAATCTGTATCAAATTTTGCATTAACCTTGAAAATTCCTCCGCGGAAACTATTCGAAGGTCCAGAAGACCACAGCTATGGGCAACTGGTGAATGGCAGCTTCATCACAACGATGCACCCAATCATGTATCATATCTTGTGCAGTTTTTTGGTTAAAATTCAAATTATCCAGGTGACTTAGCCCCCTACAGCCCAGATTTGTCTCCCTGCGACTTTTGGCTTTTCCCTTCCCATCTTTGAAAGGGAAGAGATTTCACACAGTCAATGAGATTCAGGAAAATACAAAGGGGCAGCTGATGGCCATTAAGAGAACTGTGTAAAGTCCCAAGGTGCCTCCGTTGAAGGGGACTGAGGTGTCATTGTCTTATGTACAACGTTTCTTGTATCTTGTATCTTCTTCAATAAATGTCTCTATTTTTCATATTACACGGCTGGATACTTTCTGAACTGACCTGTATGTTTTGTGTTTTAGATATCAAGTAATTTAAATTTAAAAGGAATGCAAACTTATTCAAACAAAACAGATATACATATATTTAAAATGTATTATCAATGTTGATGTGTAGTTATGCTATTCTATGCCTTTTCCTGTGGTGTTTCAAACATTTATCCCCCAGGATACATTTTGTTTGTTTTTGTGCGCTTTAGGAAACAAAATCTATTTTTTTTTAAAGAGTATCTTTTTTTTTAAGATTTTTATTTATTTATTTTAGATAGAGGGGAAGGAAGGGAGACAGAGAGAGAGAGAAACAGTAATGTATGGTTGCCTCTCACATGGCCCTCACTGGGGACCTGGCCCGCAACCCAGGCATGTGCCCTGACGGGGAATCGAACCGGGACCCTCTGGTTCCCAGCCCACGCTCAATCCACTGAGCTACACCAGCCAGGGCAGGAAACAAAATCTACTAATACACATTCTTGTGGTTCCCTCACATGAAAATATACCAAAAGTAGTCTTCTTGGAGCAGATTAATACATACAGATTGAATTTGCTCTCTTAGATATTTGTTTTATGTTTCATGAACTCATATACAATAAACATATATTCTTTTATAGTTATTTGTTTCCAGTATTTTTTATAATTACTCATAATGCAAAACATTCAAATGTACCCATAATTTTATTTCCGTGAGATAGATTCCCCAAACCAGGATACTGGGTCAAAGGTTACATGCAATTTTTATTTGAATATTTTTTTCCAGATTACTTTTCAGGAAGTATAGTTGTGCACAGACCCTCCAACAGTGCATGGAACTCTTGACTCTCCGCTTCTAAAGGAACACCGCTATTCTAGAGTTTGCATTGGTGCAGAAATGTCTTCAATTATTTAAAAGGATCTGCTAATGACTTTGGACTGTTTTGTGTCATTCTACAGCACAGAACTAGTTAGTACAAGTGAACTCAGCTTTTGGCTTGGTATAGTTTTTCTAGATATTAGAGCTGTCTATAAATGAAATAGACTGCCTTACTAAGAGATCAGTTCACTGTTTCTAGAAGCTGTGCTTCAGAAATAACCTGACTAAAATAATCTTTATATTTGCATAATAACTTATTATTTACCTAACTCATTCATATTTCTTGATTTCCATTAATCTTTGAATCTTTATTAATCTATCATTCTATAGATATGCAAGTTTTTAGAATTTTATTATTTGTTGATGAGAGAGAGAAACATCGATTTGCTGTTCCACTTATGTATACATTCATTGATTGACTCTTATATCTGCCCCAATGGAGGATCATACTTGCAACTTCAGCATATGGGGATGATGCTCTAACCAACTGAGCTACCTGGCTTGGGCTAGATATGTGGGTTGTTTTTTTTTAAATCTTGTTTTCTGAACATTTATATCAGTTGCAAATATCTCATTTTTCCCCCTTTCTCTCTCTCTTCCACCCGGTTTTCTCTTTGGCATTTTGGAAAAACAGAATATTATAGGGTACACCATTCATACAGAAGTATGTGGTATAGTCATCAATATCCTAATTATTTATCTTTTATAGGTCAGATAATAACTTAATTTTTACTTTAAAATCTATAAGTTTATTTCAGACTTACCTATAGATGTAATAGGGCTCTCTGATTTAGACTTATTTTCATTACCCTGGCTAGTGTAAATGATGCTGAAACCAAATTATAATACATCCTTCCCTTTGTCTCCTGCTAATGAAATGTTATATGAAAATTAAAGAACTAGTTTTATTTAACAGTTAGATTTTATTTTGGTAGAGGTTGCACTTCTTAGAAAGCCAAGGAAATAAAATGTTCTTAGAATAGTAAACACCACAGACCTCAGAGCTTCGTGGTTAAATATCTTGGCAGCAAAGAGAGTAGTAAACCAGAGTCAAGGACAGATGACATGATATTTCCCAGATGTCACTGTGTAGTTCTGTCACTGTCCAGCAGCAACCACTGATTAGAAAAAAAAAGCCTTTGCCCCCTGAAGGAGCACGGCCAGCACCGAAGGCAGTGGGGGAGATGTTGGCAAGGTACGGGAACAGGTGGCAGCAGCAGGTGTGATAGGCGAGAGATGACAAGGGCACAGAGTGTGCTGTTGGCAAGCTGTCGGTAACCAGAGTTCAGGAACTACCAATTGCAGAAAAAATGCAGAGCTTGTGGCACGGGGATAGAGGAGCAGGGCAGAACAGACTGTCATAGCGGGATGACAGGTACCCCCTGAACAAACACAAACAGGGAACATGATGAGAGTGGAAGTGGTGGCCTACGGTCTCAAATTGGCTTGGGAGGATCGCACCACGATGGCAGGGATGCCTGCAGTACCCCAGCAGACGTGCGAGTCACCCAGAGCTCGCACGTCAGAAGGCAGTCCATTCATGGCAGCCACCATGGAGTGATAAAAACAAAGAGAAAGGAAACAATGATATTTTATTTTCCATTTATTGTCGATGCTTTGGTTTTTATCCACTCAAGAAGCAATGATTTTAGAGGAGCATCTGGGCATCCCTGAATGTTCTAAGAACCCAGAGGTCTTGGGTTGGAATCAGAGATTAAACATCTCATTATAGCCCCAATTCTATCTACTCTATAGCTGTGTTGAGACCACGCATCAAGATGGCTCATTATAGATGACTGTAAAATACTTCTCTCATATGGTTCTATTGAGTAAATATTTACTGATGCCAGGTTACTGCATAAAAGTTCTATAAGGCAGGGAGTCACAGAGGACTGCTGCTATGCTGCCTTTGGATACAGCCTTGACACAATGTAACTATACAATGTGAAGGCATTTTCATGCGGAGTGATAGGACTCCATCAATATTTTATTATGTTTACTTTGAATATTGTCTCACACATGAAAATATTTCTCTAGAAGGATAGTATTTGAAAGTGTCAATCCTGCTCAGGGAAGAACTGAGTTGCAAAGCAGACTTTAATTTCAGTAACTTACAATGTATTATGTTTTCTGATACATCCAATAATAATTTTAAAAGTGATGACTTTTAAAATGTCAACTAGGAGCAATGACAAAATTGGTTTATTCATTCAGAATGGTTTTCTTAGTGCTTACTTTGTACCAGATGTTGTTTCAAGTGCTAGAGATGTCATAAACAGCAATACAAAAGCAGCCGTGACCTTTACCGAAC